>OVAP01002312.1:0-19922 GCA_900406295.1 Aurinia saxatilis
TGCACTTGCAGTTAGAAATACATAGGGTAAAACTTTGTGTATCATAATTCCCTAAACCTAAAATTCGTCCTAGACTCTATAAATACTTTTCTACAGCCATTAATTAGGCTTATGCTTTATTATTCTTTGGAGAGAGTTTTGGGAGAAGATTTTCTTAAACCCTTTTATTGAATTTATATTGCTTTCATTCAATTATTGCATGATGAATTGATTGGCCATGCTTGAGTAGTTCATTAGCTAGGTTTAGGGTTCTTAGATTAGGATGATTTTCTGTTTACCTTAAGCTTAATTTATGTACCATTGATTAACTCTTCTCTTAGATTGTCCGTATTGCTAAACTTTAGTTTGATCATCTAAAGTCTAGATCTTAGGGAATTTATTATGCATGAGAGTGCTAATAAATTGCTGGAATCAATCTTAAGAGAGATAGCTATCTTTTCTCCAAAAGATTTGGTTTAGAATAGTTAGTGAACAATTGAATCGGTTTGTTAATGCTAGTTTAAATTCCATAGGATTTCTCAAAGAGATTTGGTCTTACTAAGGTTTAAACTAAGATGGTAAATCTCAGCGAGAGTTGGATTTCCTTGATAGAATTGTTCATGTTCTAGAGTTAAGGTTTACATACTCTTTGCACGACGGGTGTCGATCGACACCACATCAGTGTCGATCGACACTGTCCGGAGATAGGTTCAGAATTGATTCTTAGTCGAAGTTCCCAAAGCCTAGCGTTTGTTTTAATTGATTCAAAAACTCTCATAAATTACATATTGTATGCTTTAGTTAGTAAAACTTAAAACCAATCACCTTGCTTTTATTTAGAATTTAATTAAATTAATTTGTTAGGTATTCGGTCTTTGTGGATTCGATCCTTAAGTACTATAAATGATATTTGTTGTGCACTTGCAGTTAGAAATACATAGGGTAAAACTTTGTTTATCAATTCTCTCAACTTTTTGGACAACCTCTGCACTATAAATACAGAAGCTACAAGCAAAAATTCATAGGCTCGCTAGCATCCACACAAAATAATTTTCTAGTCTTTTTCATTGTTATTCTGCTTTAGATATGCTATCAAAGGGAGAAGTTTTTCGTCTCTTCCTCTGCGTTTAGAGAAGCTTTATGAACATTTTTACTTTGATTTATATGATTGCAATTTCCAGTATTATTATATTTTTCATAACTATGTCTGAGTAGTTTTTTAGGTAGGAATAAATTTTTGCTATGAGAATACATGGTTAGGTAGATAGGCAATAGGATTATACAATGACTAGTTAAGGCTTACTCTCTTATCAGATCTGAACTCATATTGAGGATTAAAAAACTACTAATACACCACTTAGAATTAGTATTCCAGAACTTGATTTTTAAAACTCTAATGTCCATTATAGGAGTAGCATTTGATCTTTTAGGGAATGAGGGAACAGTATAATAGTTTCCCTAGGGGTGAACCTGGACTTGAACCTGGACTCTACTAGATTAGACCGGCTAAGCCTAACCTTAAGGATAGTCAACTTTAGTGATTTAAAGCTATATAATCTTTTAAAAAGACTTGCATAACTACTACCTTGAATAAATCAAACCATGAATATCTGATGCATTTCCTGACTTCTTAACGCTTTAACCATCTGATTATCTCACGTTTTTATTGCATTTTATTTCTCGCACGCATCAATCGATCAAATATTTTTCATGTGTTCGACCGAAAGGCGCTTCAGCCGAATTAATTGCTTCTCCATTCGATCGATTCATCACCAAAAATCCCATACTTGCTGTTTAGCTCGAGTGAATTTGGATGTGGTACTGGGTACACTCTGCGAGACCTGTGTGCTTGCAAGAACATTTTAGGTGAAAACTTAATCCCCACCAGTAACTCTCATAAGAAAAGCTTAATCCCCATCTTTTCGATAAGCAGTTAAACCTGATCTCCATCAGTAACGAAAAATATAACATATGATAAGTAGTTAAACATAAATATCTTAAATATAGTCATCTACTTTAGACAAGCGGGTCTAAACTTTTAATAGGTTTGCCTTTACCATTTGTGAGATTTATTGTTACTGTGTTCACTGACAACCTATAGTCACACCAGTATGATTACACTTTGATTGCCGCTTAGACATTTTCGAATAGTTAACTACTGAAAATGTAAATCTTACAAATATTCATATTTTGTCTTATAAGTAAATGTTTATAATTTTGATCATATTCAAAACTAATCCTACATATAAATAGCTCATATACTCTTAGTTGAAGCTAGATTTACTAAGATGCTCTTGTATTTGCTAAGCTACTCCTCTCGTTGTGTTTAATTTGATAACCATATAATTCCCTCGACAATCCTTATGTTTGGTTGAATGGTTTCGTAAGAAAAGAAAAAGGGTTGGTTTGCGTTTTCGTTGGGAATTAGAGTGGGTTGGCTTGGTTTCCCAATTTTTGGTGCGCATCCCAATCCCATCCGAGAGCTTCAGAAAGTTCTTCCGAACCAAAGTCGAGCTGGGGTATTGGATTGATTTGAAGCTTAAAACCGGATTGATTGAATGAAGCCCAAAATTGGAATGAAGCTGAAGCGAAATATGATTGATTTGAAGCTTAAAATCCGGTGGTTCCATGAAAGCGAGTCCATTGAGAATCGAGATTGGAGCTCAGATTAAACCCAGATGTTAGTTGTTCTAGCAATGATCGATTAAGAGGGTGGTGAATGATATAGTTTTTATGTTGATTTATGGATTATTTGGATTTCAATTTCCATTAAAATAGATTTTTTCATGGAGCATTTGTTTTGTGTATGGTCCTTCCCCTTTTATGTATATGTTAAGTTTAGGATATTGAATTGGTAACCAGTATATTTGAAGTGTGGATTACCAATTTTTTAGGAGTATAACTAGTATAAATTGGGATAACTGAGAACAGTGGATAAATAATGTTAGGTATAAATTAGTATAAATTGGATGGGATAGATAACTGAGAACCACCAAAGGCAGTTTTTATGAAATATAACTTGTTGGAAGCCCAAAGGAAAAGGCAGCATGCAAACATAATTTTTCATAAGGATGTTAGGTATAAATTGGATGCGATAAAAGAACCACCAAAGGCTGTTATGGGAAAGGCAGCACACAAGCATAATTTTTCACAAAAATGTTAGGTATAAATGGGTATAAATTGGATGGGATAGATAATTCAGAACCACCAAAGGCAGTTATTATGAAATATAAATTTTTGGAAGCCCAAAGGAAATGGCAGCACGCAAACATAATTTTTCACAAGGCACAAGGCATAAATTGAGTCACCATTTATTGGTGCCTCTTTGCCTATAAATAGTCGTTTTCGTTCAGTTTTTTATATTCTACTTCGTTTTTCATTTTCCTTTTCCTCTCCTCTCTGAGTATTTTTCTGATTTGTAACAGCAAAAAATAGCATCCTCTTACAATGTCTCTTTGGATATGTTGACCCTAACAGAAAGGGGAGAACCTTTATGTGCACCTATCTGTGTGAAAGTTGTCAATGATTTCCCAGAGAAGTGGCGATATGATGGAGGCGAAAGGTGGTTGATACTAGGAGACAAAGATGTAAGTTTTTCTTGGTTCTTTCTTATGAATTTGATATTAAGAATGTTTTTGGTTTGTCACAATAATTCCTTTTGATTATTATAGGGGAATCATATGTATGCAACCATAAAGAATCAATACATGGAAAAAATTCAAACTCATTTTGCGCAAAGGGAAATAGTATTCGATTCACGGGTTTTTTGTGTCCACAAAAGTACACCGATACAAATTCATAGAGCACATGTACCATCTCTATTTTGATGATGATACCACTTGTGAACCTGCTGAAACTCTTAAAACTGTTAAATCTGAGTTGAAACCGTTTCGGGAGATGCTTGATGGATCTGTGATGTATGTTGGTGTGTATCAAACTTTCTCTGCAAATTTTTAAAAATAATTTGGTAGTTTTATTATCTATCTTTTTCTATTTTTTTTCCGATGAAGATACAATGTGGGAACCTGCTGAACCTATTGATTCGTTGTCTCACTTCAAAAAATTTAAGGAGTTGCTTGATGGGACAGTTTTCAGTCAGATGAATGTTGGTATGTATTATTATCTCTGCTAATTTTGATATAGATCGTTCAAAGAATACAAAATTAACCTTGTATTTTTTTCGTGTAGTGGATGTTGTTGGTGGCATAGTCAAAGTGTCACGGAAAGAAGAAGGTGTTCTGAAGTTCACCCTTAAAGATTAAGTGATTTTTGAGATTTTGAGTTTTGTATTTGTCTAGCATTCAATTTATGAAAATGATTTTGATCGTTCAAAGAAATTGAGTGCTATGCTAAGGGGTCATTTGCGGACAAGTTTGAAGAGTTTTGGCTATCCAATCCCAAGAGATATTTTCGTCGGGATAACATAAAGCTGATGAATAAACCAGGCAAGAATGTCACATTCTGCGTGTTCAAGTATTGGAACCTAAAATCGTAATACTTGAGCACGCAGAATGTGACATTAATTCGCAGCAGCAACGAGGAGATCAACATCATGGAAATGATTCACTCTACAGGTTTTTGCTTCTTTGACAAATAGCTCCACATCTTTCAATCTCGCATCCAAGGATTGATGTCCTTAAATCCACGTTTGATCAATTCTCGCAAAAATTTCAATTTGTCAACATAAATAGAAATAACTCCTTCACAACACGCCTGAGAGGACTCCCCAACAACCTTCTTTCGGGTCTCTATGTCTTCCTTGAAGAGCTGTTCAAAGTAGAATGGCTGGTTTTCAACCAAAAGACGATGATTCGAACCATCAACAACCTCGTCTACATCATCGTCCTCTCGCACCATATCAGCAATTGGATGTTCCCTATCCGTTTTTGGTTGTAAGGTATTCTCGATCACCTATGAATTATACAAAATCCATTTAAAAAGCTAAAATTATATGCCTAGAACAACTAGTTTAACAGTGTGAAACTAAGTTTGTAAAGTACAGCTCGTCTAACAGGGAACAACTAACCTTTGTTTCATCAAGTTCATCATAAATGTCTTCGATAGGAAATCTTCTCATCGCCCCTGCCTTAAACATACTATTGCACATCTGGGCAACTTTTATCTGCCCCACCCACCTCTTCTCGGAACGCCTTTCCCAAACTCAGGATTGCTTCAAATGCTAGATGTTACATTCAATAAAAAGCATTATCAAGAAATGCAACTATACAGTACAAATTTATTAAATCACATACCTCCATCGGAATTATGAAAGAAGGCAAATTAACATTCTTCTTGGCAACTCCTCTTTAAACGAGAATAAACATCCTCTCAATTTCTTTGAGATTGTCAGAGAATGAATCTACCCCAAGGGAAGGTTCTACACTCCCCGAGATTGGTAACTACCCTCTTAAAAAATGGGTCAATATGGGTTGCTTCACCCCCTCGCTTCTTGCTTCCTTTGATAACCGAGGATAGGAAGTACAAAACCGCCATCTTTAACCTATCAGTTGTGTGAGTCTTCTCCTCCACCATATCTTGTGTCACCTTATTATCCTTAACCTCCTTGAAATGCATAAGCACAAACTTACGATCCTCAATCTCTTTGTAATTCTCCGGGTATTCATGACAATGTAAACTCGATATAAGGGCATGCTCTCTCAAAGAGTACCGGACTGATACCCCATTTAGAACAAAACACAATTCCTTCTTCTTTTATATCCAAGCCATGCGGAGAAGGAGCATCCACATTCCCAGGAGTTGTGGTTTCAATCCTTGGGCATGTGAAAGAAGTGGCTGAATTGTGGTGATTGTAAAACCACTCATTCTCAACATTATTCGGCCTTTTATCAGCTTCTTCCACCGCCTTTGCTATATAGCATCTTGTTGCAATCTTTATGATCTTTGGGTACTCAGTTTTGTTTAGATGAAACCCCAAAGGTGGCTTTGCTACTGTACCCGTTTCTATCTCTTCATCATACAATCCAATTCGAGTTATACACATTCACAATCAAAATTAAGTTATACAGAGTACTGCTAAATTTTTTTTACTGTTTGCTTTTTAGATGATTCAATGTCATATTTTGGTGGAGGATTCTCTTCAGGTGGAGGAGTCTCTTCTCGTCGAGTAGGATCCACAGGTGGTTTCCATCTCGACTCTTGCCTGGTGCGAGCCATGGTGGTTCTGATGTGAATTCGATTCACGGTGAGGGAATGTACTGAAACTTAAATTCGAAAATTGAGGGACGTTTGGAGTTGAATTAAGAATTCAAGTGAGAGGGAGGGAAAGGGAATTACTGACAAATTACAAAGAGAGAGAGAGAGAGAGAGAGAGAGATGGAAGGTAATTTTGGATGGGGATAGGAAACTAGGGTAAACTTTGGGGATTTTTTCTTTTGGTTCAAATTCACTATGTGTGGGTTTCGGTCTGGTTTTCCATTTCCCACTTAAACCGAAACAAAAAAAAACTGGATCCGGATATGATTGCGGGTTCGGGCGGGTGCAGAAAGGTTCTTCTGGCTGGATCGTGTAATTATATCAAACTTTTCGTGTTTTTCGTAAACAACTACATTATCCGATAAAAAAAATGTTTAATTTCAGAAGTATCTCAGCACTTTTCGACAAACAAGAGCTAAGTCCCAACATTTGGATTCTTATCATGAATTTGATTCTTGAATTCTCTCAACTTGTCATATGACCTCTGCACTATAAATACAAAAGCCACAAGCAGGAGAAACAGCACGAAATTCACAAGTTCACTAGCATCCATGCGAAATAGTTTTCTAGTCTTTTTCATTGTTTTCATTCTTACTTAACTTTGGATTTGCTGACAAAGGGAGAAGTTTGTCATCTCTTCCTCTGCGTGTGGAGAAGTTTTTTGAACCCTTATTCATTTGGTTTATATGATTACAATTTCCATTGTTATTATGTTTTTCATAAGTATGTATGAGTAGTTTCATAGATAGGAATAAACTTTTACTACGATTCATGGTTAGGTAGATAGGCAATAGGATTATGCAATGATTAGTTAAGGCTTCCTTTCTTATCAGATCTGAACTCATATCTAGGATTAAACGACTACTAATACACCACTTAGAGTTAATAATCCGGAACTTGATTTTGAAAGCTCTAATATCCATTCTCGGAGTAGCAATTGATGTCTTAATCATAATGACTAGTTTAGGGACTGAAGAAACAGTTTAATAGTTTTCCTAGGGGTTAACAAGTACTCTACTAGATTAGACCGACTAAGCATGGCCATAAGGATAGTCGAACTTTAGTGATTTCAAGCTATATAGTCTTTTCAGAAGACTTGCACAATTACTACCCAGAATAGTTCGAACCATGAAGCTCTAATGCAATTCATGGCTTTCTAACGCTTTAATCATCTGATTATCTCACGTTGTTAATGCATTTTTAGTTTTTGCATGCATCAATCAATCGAATATTGTTCTTGTGTTCGACCAGAAGGCGCTTCAATCGATCCAATTGCTTTTGCATTCAATTGATTCATCACAAACAAATCCCATACTTGCTCCTTAGCTTGAGTGAACTCAAACGTGCTATTGGGTACATTCTGGGAGACATATGCGCTTGCATGAACATTTTGATTGAATACTTAATCCCCATCAGTAACTCTCATAAGAAAAACTTAATCCCCATCATTTCTGATAAGTAGTTAAACTTAATCCCCATCAGTAACGAAAAATATAACATATGATAATCTATTTCGGATTAATAGTTAAACATAAATATCTTATATATAGTCACCTACTTTAGACAATTGGGTATAAACTTTTGATAGATTTACATTTACCATTTGTGAGATTTCTTGTTACAGTGTTCACTGCCAACTTATATTCAGACCAGTATGATTACACTTTGATTGCCGCTTAGACATTTTCAAATAGTTAACCACTGAAAATGTAGATCTTACAAATATTCATATTTTGTCTTATAAGTAGATGTTTATAATTTTGATCATATTCAAAACTAATCCTACCAAGGCATGAAAATTTTTCAAAGTAGAGGTGTATAAAAAAGAACACTTACCAAGTTAAATCAACAAAACCAAGTGAAAAATGCCAAAATTTTTAGTGCTATCTCATAAAGAGAATGCAAGCGCACATGTCTCCCATAAAAATGATAAAAAAATTAAACTTAAGAAAAACTTAATCCCCATCATATGATCATCTACTTATCCGAAATAGATGATCATATGTTTAACTACTTATCCGAAATAGATATTTATGATAAGTAGTTAAACATAAATATCTTAAATATAGTCATCTATTTCAGACAAGTGGGTATATCTAAACTTTTGATAGATTTCCCTTTACCATTTGTGAGATTTCTTGTTATAGTGTTCACTGACAACCTATAGTCACACCAATATAATTACACTTTGATTGCCTCTTAGATATTTTCGAATAGTTAACTAATGAAAATGTAGATCTTACAAATATTCATCTTTTGTCTTATAAGCAATTGTTTATAATTTTGATCATATTCAAAACTAATCCTACCAAGGCATGAAAAGTTTTCAAAGCACAGTTGTACCCAAAAAGAACACTTACCAAGTTAAAGCAACAAAACCAAGTGAAAAAGCCAAAAAATTTATTGCTATCTCATAAAGTGAAAAAGCCAAAAAATTTATTGCTATCTCATAACAGGAAGTATGTAGTTCATAAAAAATAGATGCGCAAAACACATGTGACCACAAATAATCTCCATCCATATGTTTATGTTAAGTTTCACGGACTTCCAACTAAAAGTCAATTGACAATTAGTGGAGAGACTTATGTCCCTTATATATTACTTAGATCCTTTTACATCTTTTAGATGTGAGATATTCTTGCACGCCCCCTCGAGATAATGGCCCATCTAGCCATTAATCTCGACAAAATCCATCACATCCCCTCGAGACAATGTTTTTCTTGCAATCTCGACTTAATTGGACCTCTTTTGGGCATTAATTAATCGGGCGTGATCGGGCCACTTTCCGGGCCGGACTAATGGGGACAAGTGTGTTAGGCTCTGATACCATGTTAAGTTTCACAGGCTTTCTACTAAAAACCAATTGACAAGTAGTGGAGAGACTCATGTCTCTTATATATTACTTAGGTCCCTTTACAAGTTTTATGAAGGTTGATGGTCGTGATATTGTAACATGAACTCAATAGGTTCGTTCATTGATGCCTAAACTGCTAAAGGGCTCGTCACATGGCGTTGAAGTTTATGATGGTTATGACAAAACCATTATTTTTCTTGATTATCATAACCGTGATTAAAATCATTATACCACAAAAAATGCTTTATAAACATGGTTATGTTTTTTGCGGAGATACAGAACTACGACGATATTTTCCATCAAATTGATGACCCTATGTCGGGGTTTAAATGCCACTTGATGACCCTACGACCGGGTATAAACGTCGATTGAAGATTGAAGACCCTACGACCGGGTATAAACGTCGGTTGAAGATTTGTCTAATCTCATATGTGTTTCACATGTATGAGCTTGCGGGAGCGTATTAGGGTGAAGTCCACCCAGCACATAGCGAAGATTTCGGAGTTTACAAGATCAAATTGAGTATTGTATTTAGGAAAGTTAATATATATATATTTGAGTATATTGTTCACAAAGTAGAATCAGGTTTGTAGATTGTATAAATATGTAATGAACTTTTTATGAATAAACTGAGATACTATTACATTACCTTCTTCCGAAACTTATCAGTTTTGTTTAATTTTAAGTAAAAGTTTAGAATTTGGAAAATTTTCGACATAATTATTTATTTATTTCAAACAAAATGTTGGTATACACATGTGATCATCTAGTAGCTTAATACATATATCTCAAATATTGACTAGGGTCCCCAGGTGTCTGAAATATATTGACTAGGGTTCTCAAGTGTCTGAAGTGATGACAATACTTTAGATATCTGATCCGTGTAATAAAGTGTGGAGAAAGTATAATCTTTGTAAAGAGGTGACGAACAAGTCGATATAAAAACATAGAAGAGAAAATTAGCGAACAAAATTCTCCTCACAACACCAATCTTTTTTTTTGTTAATTAGTTGGAGAAAGAGTGTTATTTAGCCAATTCACCCATAAAATATAGATAACTTTTTTATTCCAAGTATATGTAGGAAATTATGAAAAGCAGCAAAGAACTCAAGTAGCCGTAAGGCTTGATCAATATAGAAGAGATACAAAGTTGCAAAAGAGTAATTTTCCACATCCAACACTTATCCGGACAGTAACAGAGGGAACATCAACCTCTTGAATCTTTAGTTAGGATGCTTTTTGTTTACTTTAGTACTGGATTAATCACAATTGCATAACTGTTTATTTGGGTATTCGAGGAAAGTATAACATCATTAATCTGAGTGATGTCTACCGAATCTCTGGTCCTAATCCAGAGGAAAACAAAAACAGTTCCTTTCTTTCATCCAAGGTTAATAATATTGATTGAAGCAGAAAAACAAACCTTTGCGTTTATCTTCAGGTTTGGCCTTTGGAGTCTCCCCACATTCATCAAGCTTAGCCATCAACGAGCTGGTTCCGGGAGAGTCTGGTGGCAGTAGCGTGTTCCTAGAAGCAAGAATCCGATGTGGAATGGCAGGTACTGGAGATCCAACCTTGGAGAGATAGCTAAGTAGTAACTGAATGATTTGAGTGAAATTGGGCCGAGCATTCGGATCCTCATTCCAGCATGATGTTACAATGTCCCCCAAATCTTCTGGTAAGCTCTCTGCGCTTGGCCTCACATTCTGTTGGAAACAGAAGAATTTGTTTAGGCAAAATCAAATTCAAAAAGAAGAAAACCCCCTGCACTCTTACATACTTTGAAGGCTGCTGCATATGCTGCTTGAAGATTCGACATTCCCTCAAAAGGCAATTTATTGTGTAAAAGCTCCCATAGAACGATTGCAAAGCTGTAGGCGTCAACTTTATGGTTGTAATGCTTCTTCTCTCCCAATCGCAGAGTAACGGTGCTGTACAACTGAAATACCCAGCAAGAATGTATATAAGTAAGTGAAGAGAAGCATGGGAAATTAGCAAATGTGTCAACAAAGAAGAACCTCGGGGGCCATCCATCGGTAAGTTCCAGTCTCAGCGGTCATCATCTCAGTCAGTGACTCTTCTCTTGCTAATCCAAAGTCAGCTAGTTTAACTGTTTTGTGGTCTGCAGTTAAAAGCAAGTTCTCTACAGGGGAGAAGAAAACATTTAGTGAATATTAAAAGCACTTGAAGCGTGTGTGGTGTCAGACAAAAAAGATAGAAAGATTCTTTTGTGATTGAGATCTGAGCATGTGGTTGCTGCAAATCATTAAATTTTTACCGGGCTTTAGATCACGGTGAATGATCCCATGGGAGTGCAAGCATTCCATGCCACGGGCAATATCGAGGGCAAATCCGATGGCTACACGAGTCTCCAAACATGCGGGTCTCAAGTTTACCAGATACTTACGCAGTGTACCGCCCTGAAGAAGTTCCGTGACAATCACCATTACAGGCTCCTTGCAAGCCCCAATGAACTGTTTCATGTAATTCCTAAGCCACCACCACAAACAAGTAAAGCCAAAAACAGGCAGAGATCTACCTTGACCAAATTCTTATGTTGAACACGCGAGAGCATTTCTACTTCTCTAAGGAATCTTGAATCCCTCTTTGCGATCTCTTCTGGAGTTTCTCCTCTGTGAACTATCTTTATAGCAACTGTCTGATTCTTGTATCTGACACAGATCGTTGAGAACAGCATTAGCAATTTCACTCTTTTGACAAAGGCAAATCCAAACAAGCATTCTGTTCACAGAACAGCCAATAAGCTTCACTCATCAGCAGCTAGTGAAAAGAGAAAAGAAGAAGGAGCTTACTTTCCCTCATAGACTTTGGCATGAGCTCCTTCTCCAATCTTTGGGCCAACAAAGAGAAGCTGAGGATCCATTTGCCATCTGGGTTCCATTCTGAATCCAGTCAAAGAATCCATGGCAAGCAGATTACTCTAACCACATTTTCCCATCTTTCTATCAAAGACTTGTAATAAAGAGCTCGCAAGGCAAAGAGGAGAAGAGATAAAGTAATGGCTAACATGCCCTTGACGAGGCCAAACCAAGTATCCTCACATGTCCGTAAATTGAGCGAAGGAGGCGACACATCACACGCCAAGCTCTCCTCCAACCAGTGTTTTGAAACGCGACCCCGATCCGCGGTTGCGACCCGGATCCGCGGTTGGACCGGTAAACTCGATAATCCAATAACTATTCCGGTTCAGGTTAAATGAAAAATATATTTATTAAAAATCCGATAAGAACCGGTAAAACCTGCTTAAAATCCAGAAATCTGGTGGTTGAACGGGTTCAGGTTTTGAAAGAACTTTTATATTCTAATCATGATAAGGAGAGACCTAGAAAAATCTTAAGAGTATAATTTAAAATATGGATTAATATTATGATATTTCTTTTAATTGTATATAATGTATTGACTGAACTACATGATTTGTAATTTTTTTTTAGATCTTGACTGATATTTTATTATGTCGGTTGAAGAAAATGATATAGAGAATGTCAAGATTCATTGTTATAATGCATTTTTATATACTTATATCTCATCATTAGCATTTATACTATTATTTTGATATTTTCATTATCGTTTAAATTGAATTTTAATTTATTAATATTTTAGTATTATAGTTTATAATTAAAATTTAATAAAAATTAGTCATAACTTTAAAATTTGTTAGCCATTTTGTGAAAATTGGATATAATTTTATATTTGAAAAAACTTATACATGTATAATATATATATAAAATAGTAACATATCGACCTATGGTCGACCCACAGTTCACCTAATGACCCGGTGACCCAATAGATAATCCCGGTCATTGTCCGGATCGGATTTAAAAACATTGCCCCAACAAAAACAGCTACTTTTATTTACATATATAATTTAATAAATGCAAGGGATCAAGTGGATGTCTAGTCATGAGATGTCTTAATTGGTTCAAACTCTTTTTTAGTTTCTTAAAACGTTTCTCTTATACTCAGAAATAATCAAGGATCCACCGGCAACTATTTACTTTTTTGGTCATATGAAATTCAAGATTGCAATTGTTGATACAAATAACCCCAATGAGGGAGTGAGACACTTTTGGTAATTTTCAAAGGTCACAAAGGCCTAAACATGTATACAAGATCTAGAAGAAGAAGAAAAAAGGTTACAAAAAAAAAAAAAAAAACTAGAAGAAAAAGAACATATAAGCCAATTGACAAGATGACCAAAAAGAGAAAGAGACTCTTTCGTCCATAAAGAAACCACGACGCCAAAAAACTAAACTTACCAATTTCTCCCCTCACAATTACACAATTACAGAAGAGAAAATTACAAAGAATTTAAAAGAATTATGAAAGAAAAATGTTCTTTCCCAGAGCTTAGGTGTATGAGGAGACACACCCTTTTTCAGACGAAAGTCTTTAGAGAGTGTGGAACATCTAAGCGGTTCAGTGAAGTGATAATAGAGAATCAACTGAAGAGAATTAAAATATTTAATTTTATCTCTTGAATTCGATCGAATGCAGTGGTTCGAATGTTGTGGAATATTCGATCGATTCCCTTTTATAATGTCGTTTTTTATATCTTCGGAATCTTCCCACGCATTTATTGTTCCTTCCCAGATATTAACCGATTATCATGAGTGATCACGAGTGGGTTCCAGAAGCTTTTCGTAAATATCCACTCCAAACTCAATCGACTATGTTGTCATTCGACCAAATGAGCTTTAAGGTCTTGGGCTTGAGAAAGACATCTCATCAATGTTTGGGCTTTAAATCCTTGGTTACTAGGCCGAAGGCCTTAATTCCAAGTCTATGTGAAAGCTAACTCGCGTGGCTTGATTGTCTACAAATTTCACTTCAATCCAAATTGCATAACACTTTCATTCAAGCACATTCTTCTTATGTTGAATTGTTGTTTTTAGTAAGAAACGCCTATTTTGGTACCTAAAAAGGCTTTACTAATTTTCACAAAACACTATGAAAACATAAAAAGGTGAAAGTCATCACTTTTATATCGAAATCCTTTGGTTTTGTCAGCAAAAGTACTTAAAATATAAGCTAAAAAGTGGTAAAATATCAATCCTATCGCCTCTCATGCATTGGGTCCTAAACCGACTCCAGAAGACGACCTTAAAACGGTCGCCATTGTCTGTTCTCAGCTTACATAGTAAGGGAAGGAGTTACCCCCTTTGGACCCTCTGATCTAAGGGGAAAGCTATGAAAAGATGGCCCTCCACGGGTTAGAGGTCAACTTTCTGATTGTAGTATTAAACGTTTTTAGCGTTTCTGAACTCAAATCTTACTAGTACTCTTCTTATGAAGTTAACCACCTATAGACCACTTACGAGGAGCCTCTTCGAGACGTAAGGGGACAAGCGTTTGGCTATCAGGCTCAACTCCATGCCCTAAAGACTACTTCTGAAAAAGAATTAGTGATTGCAGTTTATCACGTTAAACGCTTAAGGACAAGGTGCATCATCTAAAAGGTGATATAAGAGCTAGAGGTAACCAAAGCAAAGCAACAGAAGGATATCGGGTAACTGAAAGCCCATTTTTATTTCCAACAAGGAAAACACGACGATGAACTCAAATTTGCCCAAAAAGAGGCGAAGGGAAGTGTTGGCGGTCGTGTGCTGGAAGAGAAGAGGAAGGTATATGATGGGGATTAAGTATTTACCATAAATGTTCCTGCAAGCGCACATGTATGGCAGTAGTACTTTAGGGTCGAATCCACATGGAGCAGAGTGTACGCAGTAGTACGTCCGAGTTCACTTGAGCTAAGCATCAAATATAGGATTTTTGGTGATGAATCGATCGAATGCAGAAGCAATTCGATCGATTGAAGCGCATTTCGGTCGAACACAGGAACAATATTCGATCGATTGATGCTGCTGCAAAAACTAAAAATGAAATAAAAATGGGAGATAATGAGATGACAAAAACGTTAAGAAGTCAAGAATTGCATCAGAGATTCATGGTTCAAATTATATAGGGTAGTAATTATGCAAGTCTTCTGAAAAGGCTATATAGCTTGAACTCACTAAAGTTCGACTATCCTTATTGTCAGGCTTAGCCGGTCTAATATAGTAGAGTCCAGGTTAACCCTTTGGGAATCTATTATACCGTCCCTTCAGTCCCTAGATTAGTCATTACGTTTAAGAGATCAATTGCCACTCAGAGAATGGACATTAGAGCTTTCAAAATCAAGTTCCAGATTACTAATTTTAAGTGGTGTATTAGTAGCTATTTAATACTAGATATGAGTTCATATTTGATAAGAAAGTAAGCCTTAACTAGTCATTGCATAATTGTATTGCATATCTACCTAACCATGAATTCTCCTAGCAAAACTTTATTCATACTATGAAATTATTCAAACATGCTTACACAAAACATAATAAAAATGGAAATTGTAATCATATAAATCATAGTAAAAGGGTTTAGAAAGCTTCTCTAGGCGTAGAGAAAGAGAGTACACACTTATGCTTTTGACAGCAAATCCAAAGTAGAATAACAATGAAAAAGACTAGAAAACTATTTCGCTTTGATGCTTTTGAGCTTGTGAATTTTGTGTTGTTTCTTCTACTTGTGGCTTCTGTACTTGTAGTGCAAATGTCGTCTGAGAATTTGAGAGAATTCAGGAATCAGATTCATGATAAGATCCAAAAGTTAAGACTTATCTCTCCTGGATCGATTGAATAACAGTTGTTACTCGATCAAATATGCTCCGAAAATGAGTCTTGGATATCTTCTAAATAACTCCAACAGATCCTGATAACTTCTAAGTGGTAACGGTCTTTATCTGAGAATGTTCTAATATTTTTTAGTGATTATCCATACTCATTCGATCTACTGCCTAGGTGATTCAGTCGAATGGGTCTTCATCATTCTTGGGCTTCATTTTGACATCTCTTTAGTGATCTGGGCTTAACTCCTTGCTCCTGAGGCTAAATGACTCAATTCCAAGCCCATGTGACAGCTGACTCACGTGGCTTGATTGTCTTGAAACCTAGTTGTAATCCAAATTATACATCTTCGTCTTCTGGGCCCGGACTTCTGATGTTGAATTGCTGAACTTGGTAAAAAAATGCTCATCTATGACCGAAAAAGTTTTATTTTCACAATAACACTTTGAAAATAGGAAAATGTGAAATTCAATAGTTTTAGTCTTAAATCCAATGATTTCATTAAAAAAATACCGAAAATCTATGCTAAAGAGCGGTAAAGTATCACCCTTATCAGTATATTCGCTCAAGGGAGACCTAACCACATGTATGCTTCACGCCGGGAAAATTGAGACCAACCTCCCATTCATCAAGTATATGGAGGAGGATAAAGTGAAGAATTAGTAAAGAAAGAAAGTAAAGAAGAAAGGAAGAAAGGAAGAAAAACATTGTTATTTCAGCAGTTTTCCATATTTTCATAATTGGAAAAAATATTTCAGCAATTTTCATTCTTTCCAGATTTGGAAAATAGTTTCCAGTAATTTTCATTTTCCCCTATTCATGTTATAGGCTATAAAGATAATGTTTCAGCCATTGTTTAGGCTCACTTTTTAATTAGATATCAAAGAGAGTTTCTAGGGAGACGAGTTTCTAAACCTTTTTTGTATCTTTATATATCTCTTTTTATTCTATTTAATTAATTTATGATGTTTTTTTAGCTATGTCTGATAGTCTAGGTAGTTTACTTGTTAGGTTTTGGGTTCTTTTTGGGTTGATAAAAATATGTTAGTAATACATCTAATTTAGGAAAACTTCACTAGTTCTTCATCTAGATTAGATTGTGCTTTAGTGCTAGTTCATTGATTATCCACTTTGAATTAGATCCTAGGTTAATTATTAGATGTGAGAGCATTAGTAATTTACTTGAATTAATCTTAGAAGACCGAGTTTATATTCGCGAAGAGATTTGGTTTTGAAAACTTGTGAACGATTGAATAGGTTCTTTTCGCTAGTTTAATTATCTAGTATTTAGGAAAGAGTTTTGGTTTGTTGTCTATTTAATATAGATAATATTCGAAACGACAGTTGGTTTGCTTGATTATTTATTCATGTTTAGAATTAGGTTGGTGTCTGATTTTACGAAGATGGCGAGCGACACCACCATAGTGTCGATCGACACTCAGACGATTTATGCTACAGTTTGACTTCTTCTTAAGAAGTTCCCAAGGTCTGACATTTGTTTTAATCGATTGAAAAACCCTTGATTTACTGTTATTTACTTGCCTAATTAGTTATTTGATTTATTTTTCTAAGATTAAAGAACTAGAAATTGGTTGTGTAAAACCGCTTGGTATTCATGGATTTGATCCCTAAATATTACAATGTTTTTGTTGTGCACTTGCAGTTAATACTAGGGTTAAAACCCGTGTATCAATAGCGTGCTTAAAATGTTAAGATTATGAATAGACCTTTGTAAATAGATTATCTTTGTGGCCAACAACCATAACGACGATTAGAAGCTTGTCTGCGATGAGACAATTTTTTTGAAAAAATGTGAGGTAGGAGTGTGTTTCGGTAACAAACTTTTCTAAAAGCGAGGTGGGAGTATACAAATATATTTCCCAGTCCGCAGCCCCCCCCCCTTCATTCATAGGGAGGGGCCACTTTAGCCATCCGAAGACAAGTTGCCTATATACCCCTTGCGGAAATCAAGCCAATTCGTAGTTCATTGGCTAAGTGTAATAGTTATAATAGTTCTTTATGTGCATAGCACCCAAGAATGTGGCACCAAAACATCTTCCATACTGGTGAGCTCGTAGACGCCTATGCGTACTACTTTGGTGATTTTGTAAGGTCCTTCCTAGTTTGCTCCAAATTTCCATGCACTCCTTTATGTTGTGTTTTAGAAGACGTTGCGGAGAACAAGCTCAGACTCATGAAATTTCTGATTGTTGACGTTTGAGTCATAATGCGTTAGAGTCATAGTTTTGTATTCTAACGAGGGTTTCATCGTGACAATCATTAATTAGGTCCGGCTCATCAATCTGCATGAGATGGTTCAATCATTCATGCCTGGAAGGAGTCTGCACCTGATGCCCGGAACTTCCAGTTCTCAAGGGATTAAGCATTCCATTATGTATACAACCGAGACGGGGTTTTGCCGGTAGGCTGTTTGGGCGTTGTTCGATGTGACCACAGAACTCCGGCCGAGTAAGTTGTTTCAATGTGTCTGCCACTAGAGTATTTTTTTTAATCAAAAGTTCTTAATTTAAACATCATTTGAGGTTTATTTTACAATCATTAATTATCATTTTTCTTTTTGACTCTCAGCTAAAATTGTGTTGATATATGTAAACCATTCTTATCATAAACACTTTTTTGTTTTTAATAATTTTTGTCAATTAATTTTTATATAAAAAAAATAAAGACAAAATAATAATCACAATTTGAATATATTATCGTTAAAAATATTTAATTACTTGATACTATAGACTAATTTAATTATATCTATAAATCTAAAATAAATAATGCAAAACAATATATGGTCACTATATTAAAAAAGATTAATTACATAAAAATATACTCTTAAGACTTATAAAGTCGTTTAGACAACAACAAAAAAAAAAAATCCTTTAGACCAAGAAATAATAATCATAAAAGTATGTGATAAAAACGTTAACAATACCTAAACTTACAAAGTGCAGGATATAGGAAATCTATATGGACTCAATGTCAGCTCGGTAGGGCTTTTGGTAATATTTCATGGTTTCAATTGTTCCCTTTGGCACAATCAGAGTATTTGGAAAGGAGAGAGTCGGATCATCGTCCACAAATATTATGCTTAATTCAAGATATTGATAGTAATCGAGGTCGATTTTCGTTTGATAATCGGTGGGTGAATAAACCGGGTCTAAGTGATGTGGTTCAAAGGGGGTGGAATAAAAGTGCTGGGTCGGGTACTAGTGATGTGATGAGGCGAATTTCAATTGTAGATGAGAGTTAGCAGGATGAAAAAGAACTGTGAATCCAAACTCGCATAACCTGGTGCGGAATTTGCAGGGACGGTTAGAAACAGAGAAGAAAAAATTTCCCGATGCGATTCTTGTGTCTCAGTTCCGCGAAGACCTTCATAAGGCTAATCTTGAAGAGGAAAATTATTGGAAAGTGAGTAAAGAGCGATGGCTTCAGGAAGGAGATAGTAATACACGGTTCTTTGATAATCAAGTGCAAACTAGGAGAATAAAGAACAAGATTTTCTCATTGATAGATGATGGGGGTCATGAGGTTTTTACTGATGCAGAAAGGACAAGTAGCGATTGATTACTTCCAAATTATATTCTCTTCTATCAATCTGGCTGCTCCGTCTGAGCTTTTCCATGGTTTTCATGCCAAGTGACGCCTGATACACAAAGTTTTACCCTATGTATTTCTAACTGCAAGTGCACAGCAACTGTCAGCTATAGTACTTAAGGATCGAATCCACGAAGACCGAAAAACTAAACAAACTAATTTAATTAAATTCTAAATTTAAGCTACGATAATGGTTTTAATTAAACTAACTAAGGCAGACAATATGTAAATTAGGAGGGGTTTAAATCAATTAATGCAAACGCTAGGTTTTGGGAACTTCGACTAAGAATCAATTTTGAACCTAAATACGGACAGTGTCGATCGACACTGATGTGGTGTCGATCGACACCCGTCGGACAAAATCTAAGGAAACCTTAACTCTAGAACATGAACAATCATATCTAGCAAATTCAACTCTCGCCGAGACTTACTAGCTTAGTTTATAATCCTAGAAAGACCAAATCTCTTTGAGAATTCCTATGGAGTTTAAACTAGCATTAACAAATCAATTCAATTGTTCACTAACTATTATAAACCACGTCTCCTTGAGAAAAGATAGCTAGCTCTCCTAAGATTAATTCCAACAATTT
>OVAP01002313.1:2277-19918 GCA_900406295.1 Aurinia saxatilis
CGCGGGCTTGGTCAGACCGGGACCCGCGATCATCGAACCTCGCCCACGAGCCCGTATCTCTTTCTCCGCGGGCTTGGCCACGCCGGGTCCCACGATCGTCGTAGCCCGCGCACCCAATTGCGTCCACATCCTCGCGAGCTAGGCAGGGTCGGGACCCATGGGCGTCGTGGCCCGCGATCGAGTCCTCCACAGTCCGCGGGCCATGTCCGAACTATAGCCCGCGACCGAGACCTTCCACCCACGTCTGCGAGCTATGTCCGGGCCATGGCCCACGAACAAGTCCTCCACGGCCCGCGAGCTATGTCACTCTCCTCGAGCATCCGTGGGCTAAGTCATGGCCCGCGAGATCGGTCACATTTCACTCCGCGAGGTAGTTTAGCTCGCTTAGCAACATCACGTCCCGTGGGTCCAGCCGCATGACTTAGTTCCATTGGAAACTAAAGGACCCACGATGAACATTTCACTACCATGATCATACTCTTTTTCCCTTGGCAAGGTTTCTCCCAAGTGGTTTTCCTTGCCAAGGTTTTTAACGAGATGATCATCAGAACACATCCGACTCACGAGATTATCTCAACAATCTCGTGGGCTCTGAAACACTTATAATTAGCCGAACGGCCCAGCTCAGGTCTGTGGGCCCATTTCAATCTTCCATTGAGACAAAGCCCTAATGTTGCTCTGAGCGCCGTTAAGCAAGAAGGTTCGAGAAAGGAATCATCGGTGTATCTAAGGAGGAAGGAAACTATCTAGAAGGTTGGCTGGAAGAAGGGAAGTAAATCTTCGGGAAATGGAAGGTGGCCCACGAGAGAGCTTGAGCCCCAAGGCGGTTTAATTACAATATATATAGGATCTAAGGTCGTAGGTCTTAGATCATCTTGTTCTCTCTCGAATAGCTTAGGTCTTAACAGCTTGTATTCGAGAATTCTCTTTGCTATCAATAAAGCGACCCTACTTCTCTAGCTTTGTTCTTTGTCTTTATCTTTACTTTCTGAGCGGTTCATACTAAGAAAGTCGACGATCCCTTAAATGATCCGTTAGACAAGTTTTTGGTTGTGTGTGAATTCCTGCCCACACAACCACTATACAATGACAATACACCGGAGTCCCTTTGTAGTGGCATTGTAGTGAGAAATCAACCCCTAAACATATAAATGTAATAATGTGGATTGAAATTTTGTTTTGTAGGAACAATATCCAAACCTAAAGTTCGTATCAGGTGTATAATAAATCAATATATCAAATCTAAATTTGTAAAAATATTTTATAAGAAATCTATGTAGATCACTTCGTATATATATAAAATGTTAAGTCGTTAAATTGAATGTTTTAAGTGCTTTGAATTTTACTTGGAACTTAGGATTTTTTTTTTTTTCATACACATCATAAAACAGTGGAAAATATTCACTTTCTAGTTTATGAATTTACTAACACATAAAGAATATTTATGTAAATAAATTGTAAATACATTGGCATATAAGTTGGAAAACAGTGGCAAATATTCCGAAAGTGACAAAAGCGTGCAATAATTTTTCACTACAATACCACCACATGACCATGTGGTCACATTTGAGTTGCTTCGTGGTGGCAAAGCACCCCAAAGATTTAAAATTTCATTTATTAGGTTTAATTTTGAAAACACAAGTATATTTTTTAAACAAGAATTAAACACATGAATTATTAAATGTTTTTATAGAATACATATATGCACAAGATCTATCTAAACCTATTTATGTACATAAATTCAAATTATAGTGGCATTACAATAGCAAAATTATGACAATGGTTGATAACAGTGACAAAGCAGTGACAAAAATGCATGGTAGTAGCAATGTCGTCGCATTTTTGTGGTAAATAATCCCTAAACATCTAATGTAAGAAAATTTGAAATGTAATTAAGTTATAAAACTAAAAAAAATAATGGCAATATAGTCGCAATTCGGTGGTATTTTCTAGGCTTGAGAAAAATGAGTTTAAACTACCAGAATTTTCCATGATTTTCCACTCATTTGCTACTACCTCTTTGCCACTTCTTTTATAGTCGCAAAACGATCAGTTTCTTTGCATTTACTTTGCCACTACGTTTATTAGTCACAATATCATCACATTATTATCGCAAATTTGTGACCGATTTCTGACTACTTTAATTCGTCGCATTAGTCCCAAAATTTTGCTACCACATGTTTTGGGTTGCAATGTGATGGCAAATGTATTACAAAATCGTTACTTTTTTGTCATTATATTTGTGGTCACTTTTGGTGATGACAATTAAACTGTTTTGTTGTAGTGTATATAGGATAATCACAAGATAATTCATTTATATTTTATCTTGTACCACATGTTTTTATTTACCAACAACTTCTTTTTTATTCTATGTAAACTTTTATCTTATGCAATACAAAGCTGTTTAAAAAAAAATCAGTAACTATAGATTAGATCCTTCTCGTAATTTTAGGAATTGGGCAATTAGAAAATCCACTAATGTCCAAATTGTGAATTTACACATCTCTAAGAACGAACATCTTCACTTAAAACTGCATGTAAGAAACCTGAATATTTTGGTCTGCATTCAAAAACGTTTTCTTCTGTTAACGTATTCAAATATACTCGTACGTTATATTAAAAACAGACAAATACATATTAGAAGCCGATAAATTATTAGAGAAAACAACAAAAGTAGATACTAAGAACAAAAATCCAATTGTGGTAAGAACGTTGCTTCCATGACTTCCACTTGTCTTGCTCGAATACAAGTGTTCGGTACCTACATTTTTGAAGAAACGGCTACTTCCAATGGAACGGTGTTTACATATGTCTTGCTAATATACAAGTGTACTTACCTGTCATCGTTTGTATTATAATTAGTTTTTACGTTTCATTTTAACAGAAGAGAACGTTTTTATATTAAAGTTTTAGAACATATATTAAAAATCTAGTTTAGTGACTCCATGATCGGTTGTTTAATTCGGAGAAAGAGCTTACAAAACAAGAATTAGGATTCGAACGCTTCAACTCCGACAAAATCGTATCGTCACAAGTTCCGGTCATCGACGTGTCCGACTGGATGGACCCGCAAGTCGCTAGGGAGATCTGCGACGCTTCAAACAAGCACGGGGCGTTTCAGATAGTGAACCACGGGATAGCTCCGGCGGAGTTGAAGGCAATGATAGCGGCGGCGCGTGGGTTTTTCGAGTTGCCCACGAAGGAGAGGAAAAGGTATTGGAAAGGGAGTTCGGTGTCGGAGACGGCGTGGTTGACAACTAGCTTCAGTCCTTCCAAAGAGAGTGTGTTGGAGTGGAGAGACTTCTTCAAGTTTCAGTATCTTCCTCACAAACATGACTTTGCTGCCATGTGGCCTTCTCTATGCAAGTAAGTATAATTTATATGTAACATAAATGCGTGGTTTTTACGGTTGGTTTCTAGATTTTGTTTTCAGTTTCATCAAATTTTTAGAAATTTAAAATTATTTCCAATTGTTTAATGTAACTTCAGTTCAAATCATAAAGATGTTTTTATCATTTGTATAGGGAACAAGTGATACAGCATTTCGAGAAGATGAAACCAATCACCAAGAAGATCTTAAACATACTCATCAACAATCTAAACTCAGTCGTGGACGAGTCTAACGAAGACAAATTAATAGGAACAAAGAGGATGAACTTCAACTACTATCCGGAGTGTCCGGAACCAAGCTTGGCCGTAGGGGCTGGACGCCACTCAGACATCAACACCCTTACTCTTCTCTTACAAGAAGATGGTGTTTTAAGCAGCCTCTACGCTCGAGCCAACGAGCACGAGGACAAATGGATTGATGTTCCTCCAATTCCAGGAGCCATTGTGGTTAATATTGGAGACGTATTGCAGATATTGAGCAATGATAGGTATAGGAGCGTGGAGCATTGTGTATTTGTCCATAAGTCCTGTAGCCGAGTTTCAGTTCCGATTTTCTACGCACCGCTTCATGGTTCGGTTATCGAGCCACTACCGGAGGTGCTTCAGACCAACGAGACGGCTCGATATAAAAAGATCGTGTATTGTTCAGACTATCTGAAGGATATCTTTGGGAGAAATCATGATGGAAAAAAGACCAGTGAATCGATCAAATTACCATGATTTGATTTACAAAGGTTCAAATCATGTAATTGGATCTCAGAATCTAATATGTTTGTTTTGTCTGATCTTATGTTAAACATGATAAGTAGAGCAAATATTTAATTACTTTGAATCCATAATTCAAGCCTGATATAAAAATGTAATTTAAACGCAAAACCTATTGCAAATATCTAGACTTACCGGAGCACTTTGAACGAAAGAAACGAGACCTATTCACGGCTATAGTGGACCGCATTCGTAAAAAAACTAGGAGTTGGTCATCTAGATTTCTCTCAACGGCCGGGAAGATGGTACTTATTAAAAGTGTGCTAGCAAGCATACCAACTTATGATATGTCGTGTTTCCTACTCCCATTATCATTATGCAAAAGAATACAATCGGTTTTAACCCATTTTCGGTGGGATGCAAAAATGGGAGACAACAAGATGGCATGGATTGCTTGGAACAAAATGACACGGTCAAAGAAAGAAGGAGCACTTCTAGCCAAGTTGGCATGGAGAATCTTGGAAAACCCACAAGGACTCCTAGCTCGCATTTTGAAAGGGAAGTACTTTCCTAGTACTGATTTTATGAAGTGCCATTCAAAATCCTACTCCTCCCACAGATGGACCGGAATTATTAAAGGAAAGGATCTCCTAGGTAAGCATCTTGGTTGGGAGATTGGGAACGGGAAAGATATCAAAGCTTGGGTTGAACCTTGGTTGTCCACTTCTCCTCCACAAGCACCAAACGGACCAGCCCCTTTAGTGCATCTCGAACTCACTGTTAATGACCTCCTAACTTCAAATGGCACTGAATGGGATAAAGAAAAAGTCCAGCGACTTTTCCCCTGCTTTGAAACAGAGGTTCTGTGCCAGCAACTAAGTAAGCACAACATTCCGGACAAACGAGTTGTGGGTGAAGAAAACCATTGGGGTCTACACCACTAAAACAGGCTACATGGCTGCTCGAGAGGACCAAACGACCGACCACCTCCCACAAGAGGATTTTAATTGGGTCCGTGATATTTGGATGGTAAAAACCAGCCCCAAACTGAAGCTTTTCCTTTGGAAAGTCGCACATGGAGAAATTGCGACAGGAGAAAGACTTGTTCAACGCATTATATGTGCTTAATCCTCATGCAAGAGATACGGTTTACTAGAATCCATCACTTATCTACTCTTCCACTGTGTTGTTGCAAAAAAAGTTTGGGACTTAGAACCTTTAACAAAACCAGTGGATGGAAGAAGAACAATGGATTTCAAACAAGCATAGCACTCGTTAATTTCAAACCCCTGCCTACCCCCAACATGCTTAGGCCAAGTGCCCCTAGCTCCTTGGATAGTTTGGTCGCTGTGGACCAGTAGAAATGGACTTGCTTTTGAACCTTTAACAAAACCTTTAACAAAACCAGTGGATGGAAGAAGAACAATGGATTTCAAACAAGCATGACACTCGTTAATTTCAAACCCCTGCCTACCCCCAACATGCTTAGGCCAAGTGCCCCTAGCTCCTTGGATAGTTTGGTCGTTGTGGACCAGTAGAAATGGACTTGCTTTTGAAGGGAAATCCATCACTCCAGAGGAAATCATCTTGAAAGCAATTGTATCTGCGAAAGAATGGAGTGACGCGCAACTTATTCCACAACCTAAAATCCGGGCGACAATGACTCGAAGTACACTACCCAACTCAACAATTATTGTCCTCCAACCCGATGCAGCCTGGAGGGAAACTGATCTCAACGCTGGACTAGGGTGGGTTTTATCAATTCCGGGCGAAGATGACATTACTAGTGATGACTCGCTAGGCCTACGGTATGTCACATCCCCTCTTATTGCAGAAGGCTTAGCAATGCGAGAAGCTCTGTATCAGGCCTGCAACAAAGGCATAAAGGAACTCCGCGTTGAATTAGACCCACTCCAATTGATTCATGCCCTCAACATCGAGCCAAATTCTTAATCTCTATAATACTTTGTATGATATAAAAATGTGTTGTCTCTGTTTCGACAATGTGTCCTTCAAACATTCCTAGGAACAAAAATTCCAAAGCTGATAAGCTTTCAAAACAAGCCCTTAGCTTGATGTCTTTATCCTGATTGTCAGGACTTTATCAATGGAAATTTTAGTTTGTTGACCAAAAAAAAAAAAAAAAACGCAAAGCCTATTGTATCACAGTTTCTTTTATCTGTTCTATACTAGAGACCGTTGCGTGAATTTAATACTACGGCTTTGAATGGTGATCTTAAAAGGCGATTTTTACTGTGGTTTTTATTTAAGTTGACATTCACATTTTATCACAAACCACACTTATTTACACTGTTTTTATAAACCACATTTAATTCGCAATATGTGTTTTTACTATTTCAACCGCACTGCAAACCGTAATCCGCTCATTTTGCACCGTAAACCAATGTTCACCATTCAGAGCCTATACAACGCATTCTAACATTTCTTATATTATTATTTACTTTTATAAATACTTTAGCATTTTTTATAGTGTTTCCTGTTTGAAAACAAAAACTAACATTTGTGGTTTAATGTCGGTTATGTCGGTTTAAATCAGGTTAGGCATTTATTTCGTGTAATCCTTTTTGAATTTTGTGTATAAAACCTGAAGACCCGAAAAACATTGAACCAAACCTAAATTTTTTTCAGGTAAAAGATCTTCAGGTTATTAACGGGTATATAAAATTTTGACCCAAACCGATCCGAATTCAAACCAAAAATATCTAAGTAGGATGGGTCCAAATCTAAAGCTCTGACAAATGTCCTCATTGATTGAGGAATCACATAATTAAGAAAGAAAAAAAAACTTTTCAATACCTATGCTTTTTTACCAAGTACTCCCTCTTTTTCTTAAAGAATGTCATTTTAGAGTTATTTTTTTTTGTTTCACAAAGAGTGTCGTTTTCATTTTCCAATGTAATTTTTAATACTACATGCCCAATTGTAACCCCAAATACAAAGAAGAATATGAAATACTCAATTTATTATTTAGGAGTATAATAGAATTTTTAATAACTTTATTAATTTGTGTGCAAACATCTAAAACAACACTCTTTAAAAAACAGAGGGAATATAACGTTTATAACATCTCAATATTAACATTTCATTGTTTAGTCAAATCATTGACTTTATACCATTGATTTGCACGGTATATATAATTAGATTAGGATATGTAGTTTTATTTAAATAAATTAATTACCATTTTATAGGAATTTGGCCCAAATATGGCTCTTACATTCATCCCAACAACGGGAAATATTTGGGACTCCCCGAGTGTCTGAGTGGGTCAAAGACACAACTGCTTGGTTTCTTAAAGGACAAGATTTTGGCACACTTAACTGGGTGGTATGCTAAAAAGCTATCTCAAGGGGGTAAAGAGGTGTTGCTCAAATCAATAGATTTAGCGATGCCCGTCTATGCCATGTCATGCTTCAAGCTTCCCGTAGCATTATGCAAGAATTTAACACGTGCAATGATGGACTTTTGGTGGAACAATGAAGATTTCAAGAAAAAAAATCAATGGGTGGGTTGTGATCGTCTATCCCTATCAAAATCGCTTGGTGGTATTGGGTTTAAGGATTTTCAGTGTTTTAATCAGGCTCTCCTAGCCAAACAAGCCTGGAGACTCCATCATGAGCCGGCAAGTTTTTTTGCGCAGGTATTCAAAAGTCGATATTACGTAGCTACTGACTTTCTATCAGCTCCAGAGGGATCCAAAACCTCTTATGCATGGAAAAGTATACTGTTTGGTCGACAACTACTGCTGCACGGACTGGAAAGATTGATTGGAGATGGAAGGGACACTAGGGTGTGGATTGATAAATGGGTAAATGCAGGGGAGGACCGTCGAGTCCTGAGTTTACATTCCATGATGACTATCAGTCTTAAAGTGGCGGATCTTATTGATGGATATACAGGTTGGTGGAACACACATAAGTTGTCTCAGCTCTTCCCTCCAAGTGAAATTGAACTCATACAGAAACAAAAACCATGCTTATCGCGCCCAGACTCCTTCGTGTGGGGAGGTACTAAAGATGGTCGCTATTCGGTAAAATCGGGATATGATCTGATTTTTCGGAAGACCAAGAAGGATCTGATCTTCAAAGCTCAACAACAACCGTCCATATGCCCAGTGCTTTCCTCCTGTTGGAAGGTCAAAACCGCTCCTAAACTACAATTCTTCTTATGGAAAGCGCTGCAAGGAGCTCTGCCTGTTGCGGAGAGGTTACAGACCCGAGGTATCAAACCTAATTTTGGGTGCTGGCTATGCCCTTGCGAAGACGAATCAGTGAACCATATCCTCTTTGAATGCCCGATGGCTCGCCAAGTATGGACTGTTTCCGAATTACCGACACCTTTGAATGGTTTTTGCTCGTCGATTTTTGAAAACATCAAGTATGTTCTGGACCCTTGCAATAATGATCAAATATTGGTGGAAGTGAGGCAAGCAATTCTGTGGATCTTGTGGGTATTATGGAAGAATCGAAACAAGACTTTGTTTGAAGCGGTTACATATAATGCTCTTGAGGTGGTAACCAAGGCTAAAGATGATGCCGTGCAATGGGTGTTAAGTCAGAGCCCTAAGACGCCAGCAAAACAAGTCCACAATCACGTCAAGCAGAAATGGTGTTCACCGGAAGTAGGTCGACTGAAATGCAATATTGGTTTCTACTGGTCTCGATCTAAGGCATTGTCGGGTGCATCTTGGGTTTTGAGGGATGAGAGTGGTGAGGTTCTGATGCATAGCCGTCGCTCCTACTCTCGGGTCACATCTGTACTCGAGGCTAAATTTCGAAGTTGGGAATGGGCTACGGAAAGCATGAAAAGCCTCCATAAATCAAATGTATCTTTTGCCTCCTCTCAGATGGACTTCATAAAGACTCTCCATAAACCAAAAGAATGGCCGGCATGGGTTGGTTATTTAGCTCCTATTCTTCATAATACTACTAATCAGGAAGGCTGGGACATTATCTTTGATTCAGCTCCCTGCAACCGGGTAGCTACAGAAATAGCGCGAAGTGTTGTCTCGGATATGCGCTTGGCCTCATACGTCTCGGATGGGGGCCCTCTTTGGCTGAGAAGTTTGATAGACTCTGAACGCTCATGAAGCTCTGAATTACTGGGTTCCGGACTAGTTAGGTCGAGATGGATTCTGGATATCTCTTAGAGATGCCACTTGATGCCTCTCCCTTTTGAGAGGTTTTTTCCCTTTCCTTTTGTTTCCTTTCCTTAAGCCTTTGGGGACTTGCTTTTGTTTTCGGTAACTTTGCCTCTGTTTTGTGAGGATGTTTGGCTTTATTTGAATACACAACTTCAGGGGAAAAAAAAAAAATTCATCCCATTTACCAAATTCTATCATATTCCAATTTAAATCTCAAACCAACTCCAACTGGTTTGGCACCCATGTGTTTGAAATTTATTTTTTTGTATCATACTATAATTTATTTAGACTTCTCGATGTATAAACAAGAGGACTTCCACCTCATATACTTCCTCCGTTTCTTAAAAAGTGTTGTTTTGACTCTTGCACATAAATTAATAAAACATATTAAAAGTTTTATTATACCCCTAAATAATAAGTTGTGTGTTCATATTTTTCTTTGTTGTGAGGTTAAAGTAGAAATTTATCATTAAAAGTTGTATTGAAAAATGAAAACGACACTCTTACTAAACAGAAAAATAAATCTAAAACGACACTCTTTAAAAAATAGAGGGAAATATAATACAAACAAAAATAACTTGTTCATAAGATACGTTTCTTACCAAGTATAACGTTCCCAACACCTCAATATTAACGTTCCATTGATTAGTCAAATCATGAAATTAATATCCATTGATTTGTACGCTATATCAAATAGATTAGGCAATATGTGATTTTATTTAAATAAATTAATCACCACTCTTATATGAATTGGCCCAAAATGTGGCTAGTAAATTTATGACTCAGTACAACATAATTCTTGTTTAAATCATAATATCAATTTAAATCTCAAATTTGGTCCGGTTCAGTTCGGTATGCGTGTGTATGAAATTCTTCTTTGTATCATACTATAATATATTTAGACTTTTTTTTATGTATAATCAAAAAGGACTTCCATCTCATGTTTCCAATATTTGATAATTGCTTATTTTTACACTTAACTAAACTACTCAAATTTTACAAATTTTCCAAGTTAGTGACGTCGGATCAACATTTCTTCTTCAAACGAACTCCATTTTTTAACAAATAAAAACCGTACATTGTAGTGATCATATCAAGAAATCCATAACTCCAAAATTTAAATATTCCAATAATTAAATTGTCTAGATATACCATTGGAATAATGGCCAACACCATTGTGAAAAAAGCGATTCCAACACTATCTCCATTCCTTGGATTTCAACTATTATTCACTTTGTATTATCGAACTATGAATTACAATACCGGGAAGAAAAAACACACACGTGTAAAAGTTGAACTTCAAAGAATGAAATCTTGTACTAAAGTTTGCGTTTTCTCCTTGGCCATATAGAGGACTTGAAGCTTATAATTCTAGATTTTTGTAACATAGCTAGTTTTGGAACGAGGTTCTCATCATTTCATTCTTACGATAACATGAGATTTTATGATTGTCCCTTAATCTTATCAGATGACAATTTTTTCTTTTCTTTTGTGATGGTGTTTTAATCTTTATTATCCATTGCCTTGTTAATTACTCTGATTCAAGCAAGTGATTTAGCAGTTTAATAGAAACAAAATTTGTTTGTTTGGCTAAGTAGAGGACAGTTCCAAGAATAGTATGGCAACACCAAACAGCTTTGGTCGTTTGGAATGGGGTATAAAAATGATGATCGAGAACACAATAGCTGATTGTGTAATATCCCGGTTAACGGTATATAAAGAAATATTTAAGAGAATTTATTTGGCTACATATGTCACCAAAGTGCATTTATCTTTTTGGTCACTTGCCCAAAGAGAACTTCATAGTTAAGCGTGTTTGGGTTGGAACAATTTAAGGATGAGTGGCCTACTGAAAAATGATTTGCAGTACCGTGTGAGTAAGGATAAAACACAGGGAAAGATCTCGTGGTGATTATTTAATCGAGTCTTCCGAACTTCCCAAAATTAACGCACCAACCATCGGATATGGGTGGGACAATGGGGCGAGAGAGGACATGAGGACCTCACCTATAGGGGCGGTTAGGACGTTAGAGATTGTACAAATGGTAAACATCCAGTTTCTACAAATCTCAGTATTGAACAAAATTCAAAAAATATTATCGAATTGATTTTCTTTCATGTAAGCAATAGAATTGCGGTTTGTTGACCCAAAAAATAATAATCCATGCAGATGCGATATCTCTATGTATTGATTGATATATACCATACAAATAATTCGGTAGATGATCTGATCAAAGAAATTTTACTGATTTATTTATCATTATACCATCGCCCAAAATTCTTACGATATGGAATTAGTCGGTCTTGCAGATCTAAATATGATACATACGATGTAAAATAAACAGGAAAGGGAACACTCTAATGTGTGATCATAAATTTCAGACTCCAGTTTCTTCATATCCATTGACCGGAAAACACACTTTGGGCCGGAATATTCTCTCCCCTCCGACTACTTTTGCTAGCTAACCTTTTGTCTTTTAAAATAAAAAAATAGCCTCTTCAACCATCCTCATTGCTTTGCCTGCTCAAAGATGCGAGGAACAGAGAAACAAAATTAATGAAAAGTTCTTTAGTACTAGAAAAATAGGAAAAGGCAATTCCGCAATTTGATTTATATAATTCAAGAACCAATTGTTTCTCTTAATCTTAGTTAAGAGAATTAGCAGCTCAACATAAAAAATTTTGTTTGTTTACCTGTGAGTAGAGGAAGGTTCCAAGAATTGCAATTGCAGCACCGAGAGCATTCACCGGTTGAATCGGGGTATGGAAAATGATTATTGAAGCCACGATGACCGATATCCGCTTCATCGTATTACCGATACTGAACGTCAAGGGAGAAATCTGGTCTAAGGACATGTATGAGACCTGGTTATACAAATGGTAGAACACACTCTGTGCCACCACCCACCAGGCAAAGTTTGGTCCGATTTGAGAAACGGCGTTTTGCCAACCAGCAGCCCACATCTGAGGACCTTCGATGGCTATTGCTAATGGAGTAAGGATCAATAGAGACATCATTGACAAGCACGCGTAGTAGTTCATCCCGCTCACTGAATTCCCTTTCATCCCTTTCTTCGAAAATATATTCCGAAACACAAATGCCAAATTCGATATCATAGCTCCCATAAACCCTGCCAAAAACCATCATAATCAACGAAATGCCTATGTGGGATCAATTTGCTAATTACACACACCAAAAAGAAAAAGAAAGAGTCAATTGTTTGTACCGATCATGTTGAAGTTAAGCTCGGTGACAGCTGCCAGAGCGCATCCTCCGATGATTGGTAAGAGTGAAAGATAGACAGGAAGAGGAAAAGTCTCTCCCAGGAAGAATCTTGAGACCAAGACAGTGAAAGCTGGTTCACCACTTTTGATGATGTGCGTGAAGGAGACTGCTACTTTCGACATACTCACTGTTGCTGCCACGTGACCTATCGTGTGTGCCACTGCAACCTGAGGAAGAAGGAACATCAAAACACACACTTCTTCATCAGAACATGAAAACTATTAGTAAACAACAACTTGATGAACAAATAGCTAGTCTTTACCGGGAACAGAGTTTTCCAGAAGTGGAGGTCAGTCTTAGGAGCTTCTGCGATTCGTGTAGCCCAAGAGACAAGCATCATGAGAGAGCCACAAGCGAGAGACAAGGTGGAAGTAAGCCAGGGGTAAGGAAAAGCATTGAGTACTTTCTTGTTGTAGATGTTGAAGACAACGTTAAGTGCCCACCATGTGGCGAAATAGAGTCCGATTTTCAGCTTCTGCGCCGATTGTTCATCGGGAAGCTCGATGTTGATATCGAGTGGACGAGAACGATCGGCCTCGTAAGCTTCGACTCTGACCTCACGCTTGGAGAAATTCTGAGCGGATGAAATGTGGAGAGGCTTTTGATGAGAGACATTGGAGTTAAAGCTTTGGTTATGACAGTTTCTGATGATGGGTAAGGGACAAAACTGGTGCTTTGTCGGAATTGACCGTCTAATGCTTGTGGAGACGGTGAAGAAAGAAGATGAAGCCGGTTTAACCGAAGAGATCATTTTATATATTTTTGGTGGGTTTCTTATGAAGACGATTATTTCGAGGTGGGTTCAAGATTTTTCTCAGTATGATGAAAAGAGAGAGAAGAGCTGGTTGATTTCTTGAGAAAATGGAAGATGGAGGAGAAGAGAATTTATAGAGGAGCTGGCTGAGAAGTGAGAACAGAGGAGGGATGCGTAACGACAAACAGAATTCCCGATTTTTATTTAAACTACCAAACAACCTTTTAAAGTTACTGTTCGCCATATAAGGGTGCTTTCGTCAAAATGCGGAGGAGGCGGTAAAGAGTAAAGACCTTGTACCTTGATCTCATTTTGGTATAGAAGGTCTTTACTTTTTACCGTTGCCGTAAAATATTTATAAGATTCTCAAACTTTATTCAATTACAATTTGGTTAAAGTCTCTCTTTTTTTTTTTTTTTTTTATCATATTGGTTATATACTCATATTAGCTGCTGATATATACTTTTTCTCATAAAACGTAGCTATTGGGAAAAATACTTTGCTGATGAAACGTTGTCCTCAAAGGATCTACAATATATGAGACCATAAAGAAACCAAGCGTTTAGTCTTTGGGTCTTAAGTTGAGGAAGCAAATATCAAAACTGAAATAGAAGAACTTTCTTGCACGGTTGTACCTACCAAATTATTAATATTTTCTTGGTATTTATCATTCTGTTTCTAAATATATTGAACTTTTAAAAATATGTGAACGTTCGTCTTTTTGTTGCCTCATATGTTAAGAGAGACAGAGATTATCAGTTAATATGAATGTGTTTCAGGAAATATTTTTGTAAAATATACCACTAATCCACAGAGAAATTTATAAAGTAGCATTAACTCTAAAATTTCTAATTTTAAGATTGGTAACGTATATATAGTTCAAATTCCTGGCCAAAATTAGACATCATGTTTTTGAAAATATCGAAAAACGTTTAGTGTTCTATTACAAATAGTATACATACATATTGTAATTTTACTAAAATTTGCTTTGAAAATATTGTTGCATTAATGTCCACGCCATAAATAACAACAAATCAATTCTATGCAATTTTTGCCACTTGTGTGCAAAAATACGAATTTGCAATGCTCAAACAGCAATATTATAGATTTCATCACCATTTTATCGCAAATTCTCTGTTTATAACAAAATATTTACATATTGCAATAATTTTTCTCTACTGCAATAATATATATACTAACTATATTTTGTAAATTTAAATTTTCAGTTTTTGTAACCAAGACTCAAATACAAAAAATTCATATACATTGTTAAATATATATTATTTTATTAAACCAAAATTGTTTTGGTATTTATATACTTTACTGAAATATGAGTTTTCATTAAACGGTCAACATTTATATATGTCATTTACTAATTTTCAACATGTCCAAAGAAAAGCGGTAAAATAATATATATATATATATATATATTATAATGCCAATAAAAATTTTAATTGTGTTTCAATTTTTTGTATATCAAAACATACTGTTTGTATGTGACCTTTAATATTTTATATCATATGAAAATAGTGTTTAATACTCAAGATTTTTCCTCCTCTTTTGTTGACTACACATATTTTCGAAGGAAAATCTCAAAAATGCCTTTTTGAGTGCATATTTTTAAAAATATTTTCTTATCAGCTATTTTTGAAAAATATATTAGTTTCAATCTAAATTCAATCTAAAATATCATTTTTAATATTTTTAAATATTCTATAATATTTTGTAGGATTCTAGATTTAGAATCTATGGTTTAGGGTTTTATTCTAAACCGTAAAAGATATTTTAATCCTTAACAAATCCAAAATTCTTAAAATATAAACCCTAATACCTCAAACATACCAAATAGTTTGTAAAACACTAAACCCTAACCCTACAAGATTTAAACCCTAAATTAAACTTTAAATCAACCCTAAATAAAAAGGAATATTTTTTAAAAATAAATAGAAATATTTTTAAACGGGGCATTTCTTCAAATTTCTCTATTTTCGACCATGATTTTTATTTTTTAGCTGCCAATAGGTGTCACAAGTCAAGGAATAACGTGACCAACCTTTTCTGAAATAGGTGTCACGAGTTCTATATAAATCGTTGAACGTAAATGGCAGTTAAGTGTATGCTAAGATATTTAGTGAAATTATATATATATATAATGAGATAAATCATGTGCCAAAATCTAAATGAATAACAAAGGAATGAAGCTGAGTTTCTTGTCATCTAAATGGAGAAAACGGTTAGTGGAAAATCATCATCTTAAATTAAAAGAACATACTCACTTATGTATCTTTCTGTTTAGTTAGATCTAAAATTTGTTTTGTTTCGAATGAGTATGTTATTAATTTTAAGAGGTTTTTAGAAGAAATTTTTTAAAAAGGTTAAGTGAAATAGAAAGCACTTGTAGCCCAGCACTAGTTTAAAATGATTTTTAGTTCAAACTTAATATCTTCCTATACAGCATATTTTTATTTTTTATACAGAAAAAGTAAAACCAAAAGAGATGACATAGGTGTATGTTTATTATAATTAACATATTATGATAAATACTGTTTTCATAATTACTAATCACAAAAAACCTAGCAACATAAAAATAGGTCATTCATTTCATTTTTAACATCATTTTTATCACTGCATTTTACGTATTCTCACGGTCTTTTGTCATCATCTCCATTCGTTGTCTGCGAAAAATAAAAATTACTGGTTTATCGTACCCATCGAATTATAATATTTCACACAATATATGTAATATGTTATATATGTAACGTTAATTTGGACCGTTGAAATGAAAGAGTGGGGTGGTCACATGTCAGAGGTACAGCTTCACCATTGATGTAACCTCGCAAATGGAAATCTGACCGCAAAAAATATCGCAAAGGAAAACTACAAAACATAGCAAAGTTGTTGAACACATGCAACTCTCAATTACGCGACAAACTCTCTCCTCACCAAGACACTGATTCACACAACACATGTGTAGTTTGCATGTAATGTATGTGTGTGTTTATAGGTCAAGTCTCTTTGGTTCATTTTCGACGGCTGGAAATTTTCCTAGGAAAATTCGTAATATTTGGGGTAAAATTAACGATATTAATAATCAGAAATGTCGCTTTCCAAATTGTTCACTTGATTGATTTCTATGCGGTTTCGCTACGTGAAATACGAGTCGTTGATCGTCTAACAATTAAATACTGAAATTATACGCCTTGACATAATCTCAGCTTGCAGCCTCGGGGACACCACCTTTGACGGGGCCATGGAAGTATGGTTTGATTTTCTGCTTGTGTAGAATTCTGGCTTCGTAAACCAAGACTTTGTTTCAACCTCTGTATTTTATGCTTTATTTCTTTAACATCGGGTGGTTTTTAGTGATGTAAAACAGTTTTTATTTAATATATTTTAACAAATTTCAGATATATATATATATATATATAGGGAGAGGCTCCACAACATTATTAAATAGGATAACATATATTACTGTTAAAACAAGTTTATAGAGAAAAATAGTATTTGATCAAAAAAGAAAAAAAAAAGGAAGAAGAAAGAAATAGTATTAAGACCACAAATTGATTAAAGAAACAATAAACCTAATCTAGAGCCACTATCAGTGACACGGAGGGACCTTACACACCATGTGGTCATCAACTTCTTTAATTTTTTTTTTAACGTCTATATTACTTATAAACAGAGGAAAGTACAAAACGTTCAAAATTAAGGAAACAGCAATTCCACAGAAGACTTACAAAGAAAGAAAAAAGTGAAAGAAACCAAAGCAGCTAAAACAAAGACGAGAAACTGTCATCACAGAAATATTGTTCCAACCAGGACGATGGACCAAGAGCCACATAGGAATGATTTATGTTGTCTCTAGTAACACTTTCTGCAATAAGAGCAGCTCTTTTATTTGCTGCACCATTAACTATTGATAAGGAAACATATTGAAATAGGGGTAAAATCTTAGAAATTTCTGAACCAAAAAACAAAAATGCAGACCACGCTCTTGGACGTAACACAACCCCCAAAAAGATCTGGAGTTTCAGCTTCAAACACCATCTTTGAAAATCTAAGATCATGTGCACTTCTCATTGTCCACTGAACACACAGTAATTTGGCATCTGATGAAGAGTGAACATTACCAAAGTTGCGACTATCACTACAAGAAAACACGGGTTTTCTGACGGACAAATCCGTCGGAAAACCGTCAGAAAACGCAAAAACCGACGGGGATCTGACGGACAATCGCCGTCAGATTGACGTCGTCGGAAATGGAATTCCGACAGATTTCCGACGGACAGCTGCTCGTCGGAAAAGTCCGACGGTAAGCTGACGGACCAATTTCCGACGGTAAGCT
>OVAP01002314.1:0-17442 GCA_900406295.1 Aurinia saxatilis
GCTGTTGCAGTAATCCATTAGACAAGCTCGAAAACGAAGAAATCACCACCGTGAAGATCGTGAGTAAAACAAACTCCGACGACATTTCTCGCCGTGAAAATCAAATCTCCGAATAGTTTCAAAGCATATGAAGATAACAAAACTAACGATTTTATCTGTTTGTTTAACTTGCAAGTACCAACATAACGATTTAGAATAATGATTCCACATTTTGTAACAAAAAAAAATATATCTAAAAACATTTTATTGATACATCTTTGGAACATACAACACACAGATTACATAGATACAAGTTTACAACATACAATTTGATGTTTCTTTTTTATTTTCTCTATTGAACCAAAACGTGAGTGTTATGGACTATGCTATGCGTGTAAGATGCGACTCTACATGGAACTCCTAAGCGCTCCACGACATTCGGAGAGCCACAAGTCGATGTGTTCTATTATCTGTTTTCTTACTTTGTTCACTGCGTCTGGTGAACTGCAATTCTTTGAATCACCTGTGCAAATTAAACATAAAGCGATGCCATTATATTGTTTCAGTGCTTATCTTTGAATCGAGGCTTCCGAAAGAAAGAGATCAAAAGGCGGTAAACAATATATACCTTCAATGATCAATGGAGACTGAGGGCATCCTCGAAGATCGCTTCCATGGCCACAGTTGTGACAAGTGATGATGTATGAAGGCACTGTTTCGTCAAGGATTAATTTGTTAGTGTTTTCGAGAGAATATTTGTCTGAATGCTTATTTACAACGTAAAGCAAGCTTGGCTTAGTGTTATGTGGTTTTATCAAAGTAAAATGGAGACTTACGATCAGGAGAAGAGGTTTGTTTGGATGCATGACGCCATGGATCTTGTGACCCATTTGTGAAGATGATCTTGGTTGCTGCAAAATCGAGAACAAGAAGACACGAAGAAATTGTATGAATGTGCAAAAGAGAAAGAAGAGCATAGAAACAAATTTCAGTGTTACATTACATACCAGCAATTCTGTCACCCCCGTAGTATAAGTTTGTTGCATCAACTTCAGGGTACACACCTTTCCCAAACAGAGTCTTGCATAGGTCCAAATGATACCTATGAAAGTATGACAAAAAAAAAAAAAAAAANTTGCATAGGTCCAAATGATACCTATGAAAGTATGAAAAAAAAAAAAAAAAACATGTAAGCAGGATAGTAAAGAGAATGAGAAATGATAATGATCCATGATGGTAAGGAGGCATGTTACTCTGTATTAATTAGGTGAGACCGGATGCTATCGTTTGCAGGCGCCACCTGGAAATACGCCACTTCAGTGCAAACTTGAAACCACCAAAGGCGATCTGAACTCCCTGAGGTGACTGCAGTGTCTAGCAGATGATTTCGGTCATATGTTTTAGAGCTCAGACCGAAAACTTTCACACAAAACTCTCTATAATATTTAGCATATGCTTCCTGCATTTATTCACCCGAGGATAGACAAATTTTAGTTTTCAAAGCAAATTGGGGATCTGTGATCATGTATATAGAGCGAGGTATAGCAAGAGGGAAAAAAAAGTGAACTTACCACTAAATCACTGCCATTCTTCTTAGCTTCCACAAGTGGAACACATAGTTTATCTGGGTTTCCGTATTGGAACTGCCATATTACGAAATAAATATCAACGACCGGAAAGAATATGAGAATCATATACATTGAAATAAACAGGTCTGTATATCCATACCGCCATAACTTCTGCATCCGCTATTAAGTATAAGAAATCAGCATCGACATTAAGCTGGAGATTTCAGATACCAAATTAGAATGGAGACAGACCTCTTCCTTCCATAATTATTTGGAATTTAAGCGAAAGAAAAGAAATACGATGAAGCTAGACCTCGGTGGCATTAAAGAGAGCTTTCACAGCCTTGTTATTTACTTTAAGCCCTAGTTCCAAAAGTTTATTAGTCTCCTGTAGTGCAGCTTTACATTCTGGTCCAGCCGACTCACCAATCTGGCACAAAGATCTTGATTCTATTAGAACCTAAACTCTATACGAAAAGACAAAAAATGTCTTAACTTACGTTTCATCTAGTAAAAAAAATTTCACCTGTTGATCAAATTCAGGGAATTCATAGACAGCACGAACAACAGCAGAACTAGCAAGGCTTCCACAAGTCAAATGAGGAAACTTAAGCCGGAACCACGCACTCAAAGCTCCAGAATAAGACGCTCCAAAGAAGAACCACGGATTATCACCATTACCACTTCTATTCAACTTAACATTCAAAGACTCCTGCATCCACACAAAACAAATCCTGAAAAACATGCTCACTGACTAATAAACACAGCTTCACTAGCATTACGCCATACGATCCTAAAAGAGCAAAAAAGCCGAAGGACGAACTTGCCTGGTAATATTGACGGAAAGCAGCTAAATCGAAAAGAGCCTGTTTAGACGAAAGATACTTGAGATTCTCAGTAGCTAACGAGTTAAACGGTGAGCTCTTTCCGTAGTATCGATGCTCGAGTGAAACAATCCCCGCTTCAAACTTCTTTGCTAACACCTAAACAACATATTTACACAAGAATCAAAATGCAAACTTTAAAAACTATCAATGTCAACAACAAAACTAAACAAATTTCACAAAACTTAACANAAAATCAAAATGCAAACTTCAAAAACTATCAATGTCAACAACAAAACTAAACAAATTTCACAAAACTTAACAGTAATATAATCATTGGGGATTCCATTACAAGGACCTTCACCACAAATCATCAGAAAGATCGGACCATCAGGAACTCGTAAATGATCAAGATACTCATAGTACCGTTGTTTAAATTTCCGATGATCCTGAGAAAAAATCAACAATTCGAATTCAACAATCTAAAATCCAAACACATAATCGAATTATCAAAAGGTTTGATTGATTACGAATGGAGAGTAGTGGTCTAGGGTTTGATTAAACCAGAGCTCATCTCTCGTCAAATACTTTCCGCTTGCGGATAAACCATGAGAGATCCTACGAGGTTGCAGTAATCCTTTAGAGAAGCTCGAAAACGAAAAAATCACCACCGTGACGAAGAACGTGAGTATAACAAACTCCGACGACATTCCTCGCCGTGAAAATCGATCGCCGGAATCTTTAAAGCAACTGAAGACAAAAAAAGAAGAAGATAACGATATTCTCTGTGTGTTTCCTTTATTTAGCTTGTAACAACAATTTAATGATTACAAAAATGTTTGTTTCACCAAATTTATAACAAAAAATTATTTAAAAAATGAAGGTTACACAGCACCAACTATGTTTATCTGCTAAGCCATACTGAACCAAACGGCTAAGGTTACACAACTAGGCTTATGATTCGACTTGACATGGAACTTCCTACGCACTGGATCGACACTCGGAGAGCCATAAGTCGATGTGTTCTACTATATGTTGTCTCACTTTGTTCACTGCATCTGGTGAACTGCAATTCTTTGAATCACCTGCAAATCAGAAACAAGAAAAAAAAGGACATCATATTTGATACTATTACAGTTGTTTGACTGAGATCAGGTATCGGAAAGAGAGAAGAGGCCGGTAATATTTTACCTTCAATAGGCATTGGAGACTGAGGGCATCCTCGAAGATCAGATCCGTGGCCACAGTTATGACAAGTGATGATGTAAGAAGGCACTGTGTCATCAAGAGTTAAATCCCGAGTTAATTTTGTTTTTGTAAATGGTTTTGATTATATAAATGGGGACACTTACAATCAGGAGATGAGGTCTGTTTGGAGGCATGACGCCATGGATCTNCTTCCGTGGCCACAGTTGTGACAAGTGATGATGTATGAAGGCACTGTGTCATCAAGAGTTAAATCCCGAGTTCATTTTGTGTTACTAAGTGGTTTTGATCATATAAATGGGAACACTTACAATCAGGAGATGAGGTCTGTTTGGAGGCATGACGCCATGGATCTTGTGACCCGTTTGTGAAGACAATTTTGGTTGCTGCAATGTTGAAAACAAGAACGTTGTAAAAACTATACGGAATGTGTAGACAGAAAAAACGAGTATTGAGAAGTTTCTGAATGTTACATACCAGCAATTCTATCACCTCCATAGTAGAGGTTTGTTGCATCAACTTCAGGGTAAACACCTTTCCCAAACACACTCTTGCATAAGTCCAAGTGATACCTATTATAAGTATGAGAAAACAACACTTGTAAGCAGGGATGGTAAAACTAGAAACGATGCTTGAGTGATTTGTGATGGTAATGAAAGCATGTACTCTGTATTAATTTGATGAGACCGGATGCTATCGTTTGCAGGCGCAACCTGGAAATAAGCCACTTCGGTACAAACTTGAAACCACCAAAGCCGAGCTGCACTATCTGGTGTGACCGCAGTGTCTAGCAGATGCTTCCGGCTATATGAGCTAAAGCTATCCGCACAACAGTCTTTAAAATATTTCGCATAAGCTTCCTGTATTTGACATATCCAAAATAATATATCAGCCAACACACATTTTTTTGGTCTTCAAAGGAAATTGGGGATTTATGATCATAAGTTCATAACTATATACACCAAGGTTAAGCAAAAGAGGAGAAAAGGCAAACTTAACCACTAAATCACTGCCGTTCTTCTTAGCTTCCACGAGTGGAACACATAGTTCATCTGGACTCCCGTATTGGATCTGCCAAATTTTGAAGATAAACTTCTAAAACTAGAAAGAAATGAAAATCATATAAATGTGAAATGGACATGTATCTATATCCATACCGCCATAACTTCTGCATCTGCTATCATGTATAAGAAATCAGCATCAACATCAAGCTGCATATTTCAGAAACTGAATCAGATTGGAAACAGACTTCATTTCCAAAATTGTTCGATTTTAAAAACGGTAAAAGAGAAAGACCAAAGCTAGACCTCGGTGGCATTGAAGAGAGCTTTCACAGCCTTGTTATTTACTTTAAGCCCCAGTTCCAAGAGCTTATTAGTCTCCTTTAGTGCAGCTTTACATTCCGGTCCAGCAGATTCACCTATCTGCTCAATAAGACATAATGATCTTGATTCCATCACCAACTAACTCTACATGAAAAGGCTTAACATAAGGTTGATCTAGTAACTGATGTTTATTACCTGCTGATCAAATTCAGGGAATTCATAAACAGCACGAACAACCGCAGAACTAGCCAGACTTCCACAAGTCAAATGAGGAAACTTAAGCCGGAACCAAGCACTCAAAGCTCCAGAATAAGACACTCCGAAGAAAAACCACGGATTATCAACATTCCCACTTCTGTTCAACTTAACATTCAAAGAGCCCTGCAACACAAAAACCATGGTCATCGGATCACTCAACAGTATGATTCCAGAGAAAGCTAAATCTACATATACTAACTCAACTTGCCTGGTAATATTGACGGAAAGCAGCTAAATCTGAAAGAGCCTGTTTAGTTGAAAGATACTTGAGATTCTGAGTAGCCAAAGAGCTAAAAGGTGAGCTCTTTCCATAGTAACGATGCTCAAGTGTTACAATCCCTGCTTCAAACTTCTTTGCCAACACCTGAACAACATTTTTATACAAAAATCAAATGCAATATTCAGAAACTACCAATGTTATGAAACAACTCAACTCAATCACTCAAATGAATAAATCTTACACTTAAATAGTCATTGGAGATTCCATTACAAGGACCTTCCCCACAAATTCTCAAAAAGATTGGTCCATCTGGAACTCGTAAATGATCAAGATGCTCATAGTATCTCTGTCTGAACTTACGATGATCCTGAGAAAACAAAAAAATTACTCTTAAATCAACTACTATTCATGGGGAGCAAAATCTGAAATCGACCCAAGTTTAATAACACTAAAATAAAGAAACTTAAATCGAAGATTGATTACATATGGAGAGTAGTGGTCTAGAGTTTGATTAAACCAGAGCTCATCCTTCGTCAAGTACTTGGCACTTTCCGACAAGCCACGAGACACTCTACGAGGTTGTATTAATCCATGACATAAGCTCGAATAAGACAAGATCGTGAGTAACGCAAAGATAATAATCTCCGACGACATTTCTAGCCAGGAAAATCGATCTCCGGGCAGTTTTTAAAGCAAATGGACCCCTCCAAGAAGATAAACAAGGTCCACAAAATAATGATTGTTGTATGTGTTTTTTCTTTAATGTAACTTGTAAGGACAATATTCCTATAATGATTAGGGAAATGTTTCCACAAATTGTAAAAGTCATCCCTATTTTATACACCACAAATTTCAAATGAATTTCACTGTTTTTCCAGTCTAATTCATATTTTAATATTCATTGGAAAATAACTCTATATAGAAATCATACAAGCAGCAATTTTTATATTATTTTAAAACTTCATTATAATAGATTTATCTACATTATGTTGATAATTTTATTTTTAATATGTAGAATTATCTAACATATAATTTTTTACTAATATACAGTATTATTAGTGACGACGGTTAATAAAATATCAAATAAGCAAATTAGGTTTATTTAAATAGTAAAATATATATATATAATAGAATAAATGTGACGATTCTCTATTATTTAATCCAATTTTTGTATTTCCTTCGCAAATCATTCAACTTTCATCGGAAGTTTGGTTACCGCCAATAAACTCCAGTCAATTTTAAAAGCAATTGGACCCCAAAGAACACAAGGTCCACAAAAATAATGATTTTTAGATGTTTTTTTTTCTTTAATGTAACTTGTAAGGACAATATCCCTATAATGATTAGGGAAATGTTTCCACAAATTGTAAAAGTCATCCTGTTTTATACACCATAAATTTCAAATGAATTTCACTGTTTTTCCAGTCTAATTCATATTTTAATATTTATTATAAAATAACTCTATATAGAAATCATACAACAAGCAATTTTTATATTATTTTAAAACTCCATTATAGTAGATTTGTAGATTTATTTACATTGTATTGATAATTTTATTTTTAATATGTAAAATTATCTAACATATAATTACTAATATACAGTGTTATTAGTGACGACGGTTAATAGAGTGTCGAATAAGCAAATTAGGAATATTGTTTAAATAGTAAAATATATATTACGGAATGAGTGCGACGATTTTTCATTATTTAATTCAATTTTATATCTTTTTTGCAAGTCATTCAACTTTCGTCGGAAGTTAGTCTTTGCTTATAACCTCCGATGATCTTGTATTCATCGGCATCTTGAAGCCGAAGTCACCACACCAATTGATAAGCTTTGTGTGTGTAAAACTCACTTTATTGATTTTTGTAATAAACATTTACAACGTTGGCAAAATAACAAATGAAACCAGATGAATGTAACAATGCATAAGAGTCTTCTTCTTTAACAACTCTAATGACCCAACGACTTCTAAAATCTTTTCCAAACAGGCTATCAGCTCACTCCTCTTCTCTTTTTCACTAACGTCCTCTATAATTTACAATACATTTGATTTGTATAAAATAAATGAAAATAAATACGTTTTATAATAAATTATGAATAATGACATTTTAAATATTCCGCATAGCANCGCAAAATAACAAATGAAACCAGATGAATGTAACAATGCATAAGAGTCTTCTTCTTTAACAACTCTAATAACCCAACGACTTCTAAAATCTTTTCCAAACAGGCTATCAGCTCACTCCTCTTCTCTTTTTCACGAACGTCCTCTATGATTTATCAATACGTTTGATTTGTATAAAATAAATGAAAATAAATACGTTTTATAATAAATTATGAATAATGACATTTTAAATATTCCGCATAGCAGTTTGAACCGTGTTTTTCATTCAAAGTAACATACTAGATTTCATATGTATAGTATATATGAATTTGTTAATCAATATAAATTTCAATAAGTAATATCATCTGATAACATAATTAATGAGCATTTGGTTAATCATTCCACAAAATTCTACAAACTTCAAACTAAAAAAAAACATATTTATATTTCTTTTCAAATTTCTTCCTTTACTTTAATGATTTCCTCTCTTGTTCTTTTTCGTCTCTAAACTTGCAAGGACAATATAATGATTAGAAAAATGTTTCCCCATTTTGTAACAAAAAAAACCATATTATATACACATGGATTCTAGTGCGGACTTCAAATAAACACANTATAAATTTCAATAAGTAATATCATCTGATAACATATTTAATGAGCATTTGGTTAATCATTCCACAAAATTCTACAAACTTCAAACTAAAAAAAAAAACATATTTATATTTCTTTTCAAATTTCTTCCTTTACTTTAATGATTTCCTCTCTTGTTCTTTTTCGTCTCTAAACTTGCAAGGACAATATAATGATTAGAAAAATGTTTCCCCATTTTGTAACAAAAAAAACCATATTATATACACATGGATTCTAGTGCGGACTTCAAATAAACACAAAATCATCAAAAAAACAAAAACATATTCTTCTTTTAAAAACTCCAACTTTACTCTCTCAACGACGGTTTCATCATTTCTCTCTCTCCACAACACCACACTCATGGCAGCAACAACACTTCTTCTTCTCTAAACTCTCTCCTCAAGATCCATCTCCATGGACAAGAAGAAGGGTTACTTCCTCTTCCTCTTCTTCTTCTTCTCACTCACCACTTCGTTACAAACAGAGATTGATTCACTCACATCATTCAAACTCAACCTCAACGACCCTTTAGGAGCATTAACTTCATGGGACCCTTCATCACCTTCCTCACCATGTGACTGGAGAGGAATCTTCTGCACAACAAACCACCGTGTAACAGAGATCCGTCTCCCTAATCTCCAACTCTCCGGTCGAATCTCAGACAAAATCTCAAACCTTTCTTACCTCAAAAAGCTAAGTCTCAGATCAAACTCCTTCAATGGCACAATCCCTTCTTCGTTATCTTACAACACACGTTTACTCTCTGTCTTTCTCCAATACAATTCCTTAACCGGAACCCTCCCTCCGGGGATAAACAATCTCACTTCTCTCGAGGTTTTCAACGTTGCTGGTAACAATCTCTCCGGTGAGATCTCTGTTTTGCCACAGAGTATAAAGTTTCTTGATTTGTCTTCCAACTTGTTCTCTGGTCAGATACCTAGTGGGATTAGTGATTTGTCTCAGCTTCAGGTTTTGAATCTGTCTTTTAATCAATTCTCCGGTGAGATTCCGGCGAGTTTAGGGAAGTTACAGAGTTTACAGTATCTTTGGCTTGACTCTAATCTCTTGCAAGGGACTTTACCTTCAGCTATCACGAATTGTTCGTCTATTGTTCATTTGAGTGCTTCGGAGAATCAAATCGGTGGTTTGATTCCGGCTAAGTTCGGTTCTTTACCTACACTTGAAGTGATCTCGCTGTCCGGTAATAATTTCTCCGGTACTTTGCCTGTTTCTCTGTTCTGCAACACTTCTCTTAGGATTGTTCAGTTAAAGTCTAATGCTTTCTCTGATGTTGTGAGGTTTGAGAATGTGAATTGTAGCAGTGGTTTAGAGGTGTTGGATCTGTCGGATAATCGAGTTTCCGGGAGGTTTCCGATGTGGTTGACGGGGATCGAGTCGTTAACGAGTCTTGATGTTTCTGGAAATATGTTTTCCGGTGAGATTCCTAAGGAAGTTGGGAATTTGAAGAAGTTGGAAGAGTTGAAGTTGGCTAATAACTCTTTTGTTGGTGAGATTCCGGTTGAGATTAAACAATGTGGGTCGTTACGGGTTGTTGAGTTCGAAGGGAACAGATTAACGGGGCAGATTCCGGAGTTTTTGGGGTACATGAAGGGTTTGAAAGTATTATCTCTAGGGATGAATGGTTTCTCTGGTTATGTTCCTTCCTCTATGGTGAATCTAGAGCAGCTTGATCGGTTGGATTTGGGTGGTAACAAGTTGAATGGGAGTTTTCCAGTGGAGTTGATGGCGTTGACGAGTCTTTCCGAGCTGGATTTAAGTGGAAATCGGTTTTCAGGGGGAGTTCCTGTGAGTATTAGTAATTTGAGTAACCTTAGTTTCTTGAATTTGAGTGGGAATGGATTCTCTGGTCAGATACCAGCTACTGTGGGGGATCTGTTTAAATTAACATCTATTGATTTAAGCAAGCAGAATATGTCTGGTGAAGTTCCGGTTGAGCTTGCGGGTTTGCCGAATTTGCAAGTGATTGCATTGCAGGAGAATAACTTCTCTGGTGGTATACCTGAAGGGTTTAGTAGCTTGGTGGGTTTAAGGTATTTGAACCTTAGCTCTAACTCGTTTACAGGTCCGATACCGCAGACTTTCGGGTATCTTTGGTTGTTGGTTTCGCTGTCGTTGTCGGATAATCATATCATTGGGTCTATTCCATCTGATATTGGAAACTGCTCTGCTCTTGAAGTTCTCGAGTTAAGGTCGAACAAGCTAATGGGTCATATTCCAGCTGATCTCTCTCGCCTTTCGCATTTGAAGGTGCTTGACTTGGGTCGGAACAACTTGTCAGGTGAGATACCACCAGAAATCTCGAAGAGCTCGTCTCTAAACTCATTGTCACTTGACCACAATCATATCTCCGGAGTCATACCTGGATCTTTGTCTGGTTTATCAAACTTGACAAAGCTTGATCTCTCTGCTAATAACTTTACCGGGGAAATTCCGGCTAGCCTTGGCCTTATTTCCAGTAACTTAGTGTACTTCAACGTCTCTAGCAACCACCTTAAAGGAGAGATTCCAGCTTCTTTAGGCTCACGAATCAACAACTCATCAGCTTTTTCGGGGAACGCGGAGCTATGTGGCAAGCCATTGAGCAAGAAATGTGGAAACAACACAGCGGAAGGGAGGAAGAAGAGAAGGAAAATGATTCTGATGATAATTATGGCTGCAATAGGTGCTTTTCTTTTATCACTCTTCTGTTGCTTCTACATTTACACACTCTTGAAGTGGAGAAAGAAGCTGAAACAACAGTCTGCAACGGGAGAGAAGAAACGAAGCCCCGGTAGAGCAAGCGCGGGAAGTAGAGTCCGTAGCAGCACGAGCAGATCAAGCACAGAAAATGGTGAACCTAAGCTAGTGATGTTCAACAACAAAATCACTTTAGCTGAAACAGTAGAAGCAACACGGCAATTCGATGAAGAAAACGTTCTTAGCAGAACTCGATATGGATTGCTATTCAAAGCCAATTACAATGATGGAATGGTTCTCTCTGTCCGCCGCTTACCCAATGGCTCACTCTTAAACGAGAGTTTGTTCAAAAAAGAAGCTGAGGCTCTCGGTAAAATCAAGCACAGAAACATCACAGTCCTTAGAGGCTACTACGCCGGTCCACCAGATTTAAGGCTTCTGGTATATGACTACATGCCTAATGGAAACTTATCTACATTGCTCCAAGAAGCTTCCCACCAAGATGGTCATGTCCTAAACTGGCCAATGCGTCACCTCATTGCTCTCGGGATTGCTCGTGGACTCGGGTTCCTCCATCAATCCAACATGGTAACAATTTTTAACATTCATGTGTATGATCTTTATATCTTAGTAAGTTACATTTTTTAACATCTTGTATCATTGTAGGTTCANATGATCTTTATATCTTAAGAGTTTACAACTTTTAACATCTTGTATCATTGTAGGTTCATGGTGATATCAAACCGCAAAATGTACTATTCGATGCAGACTTCGAAGCTCATCTATCCGATTTTGGACTAGACCGTCTAACAGTCCGATCCCCATCAAGAACCGCAGTCTCATCAGCCACAATGGGAACCATAGGCTACGTCTCACCAGAAGCCACATCATCTGGAGAAATCACAAGAGAATCCGACATCTACAGCTTCGGCATTGTCCTACTCGAAATACTAACGGGCAAAAGACNGTACTATTCGATGCAGACTTCGAAGCTCATCTATCCGATTTTGGACTAGACCGTCTAACAGTCCGATCCCCATCAAGAACCGCAGTCTCATCAGCCACAATGGGAACCATAGGCTACGTCTCACCAGAAGCTACATCATCAGGTGAAATCACAAGAGAATCAGACATCTACAGCTTCGGCATTGTCCTACTCGAAATACTAACGGGCAAAAGACCAGTAATGTTCACACAAGACGAAGATATAGTGAAATGGGTAAAAAAACAGCTACAGAGAGGTCAAGTAACCGAGCTACTTGAACCAGGACTACTCGAATTAGACCCTGAATCATCCGAATGGGAAGAGTTCTTATTAGGCATCAAAGTCGGACTTCTTTGTACCGCGACTGATCCGCTCGATAGACCGTCAATGTCTGATATTGTATTCATGCTTGAAGGTTGTCGTGTTGGTCCTGAAGCTCCTTCTTCTGCTGATCAACCTTCACCTGCTTAATTTAATTTTTTTTGTGTGTTCTTGAATTTTTCTAAAATGTTTAGTTTTTGAGAAACAAAACAAGAAGTAGTAGCATTATTGGTACTTGTAGCTTCTTTAAATGTCTTTCTTGGGGATTACGAAGTCTTTTGTTTCGACCTAGAAAAAATCGAATTTAATCGTTTGTTTGTTTTTGAGTTTTGACTCGAGTGGACCCCATAAAATTAACTTTTGAAAATTTGCTTATTTGTTTAGTCAAACTCTAACTTAATTTACGGACATTTGTGGGACCCGTTTTTTGGCGCCAAAGAGTGTTTAATTATGTTACTAGTCATAAACAATAATGCTATGATTTAGGCTTAAGAGTGGTTTTTGAAATTTGTTTTTAATCCAAGCTAATTAAGAAGGAGACAAGGGAGCAATATGATTGGTGGGTGGGGTCCAGTCTATGGTCACGTGCTAATAGTTTGCTGATTTTTTGGGTGAATATGACCGTTGAGCCACTGGTGTGGTCACGTGGCTAAAGTTTTTTCTTACCAAAACTCTGACCTGGGGCATTATTTTGACTCTGGTTCTGTCCTTTTCTCTTGTCAGGTTCTGCACGTGGAAAGTCCACCATGTCTAGTTCAAAGTAGGTTATTATTGGTTTAATTTAATACTCTCTCTTAATTACATAACCACACTGGTTTAAATGCTGTCTTAAATTTTCAGAAAATTTAATTCACTCTTTATTGAAATTAAATTCTTATGTTACTAACCAATTGTTTGAATTCTTAATAAATATCGTTTTAGAGTTAAATTTTTATTTTATTTAAGTGTCGTTTTACTTTTTCAATACAGATTTATTATTAATTTTTCATTTTTATCCCTATTTTTCAAATTTATTAATTATAAAAACTAAAGAATATAACATACTTCCTCTGTTTCAATTTATAAGAAGTTTTGGGTAAAAGCGCGCATATTAAGAAAACATTTATTTTGTCATATATTTTACAAAAAGTGTTTTATCTTTTCAATTAATAAAATAAATAAATATACTAATATTTTTGGAAGTCAATAGAATTTAAGTACATGTTTACTTTTTGTATTGGAGTTTTAAAACTGCTTATATTTTGAAACAAAAAAATTCTTTAAAACTGCTTATAAATTGAAACAGAGTGGGTATTAAATAAGAGTAAAACAGAAAATTTAATATGTTTCTTAATTTATGTGAAATATGTCAAAACGATATTTTTTAACAAACAAAGGGAGTATAATATAGTCCATGAAATTTTTGTTTCTTACGAAAATTTAAACAACAAATTATATTGATTTGATTTGAACGTATTTTTGACTAGTTCGATTAAAGCATATTAATCGTCCAAGAGTGTTGTGCTCTTTATGATTCTTAAAAATAAAACAGCTTCTCCTCGAAATTTAAATCCCAACCACTTGCGAGGCCCATATAGTTGATATAGGCTCAATGGGCCCAATGTTGGGTTGAATCTCAGGCCCCATCTAGAGATTTTAGCAGACCATTATTGTATCTTGTGATAATGCCTATTGCTTCCTCTTTCATGTTATCATCATATTTTTAAATATCGCTTTACACATAGACTTATTAGCAATGCTGTTTTGTGAAATTAATTAACTCGTAAGTCGTATCAATGTTGTTTTGTGATGAGTCTGATGACTTCGAAAATATCAAGATTTTGCATTTCACTCAATTGGAACATGTAAAAAAAGTTCAAAAGAGTATTCACCCACACGTTCATTTTTTCAGCCAATGAAAAATGTGTTTTCTTGACCAGAGTATATAAACCAATCTATACTTTTGTAACTACCGTATTATTAGAAATATAATGAATTATCATGTACGTGGACTATATATCAATGCAATCACCAGTAATTAAATTAAATTATACACATTTGCTTTATGGAGTACGTAGCTTTTATCATTAGTGACCTTCAAGTCCCATGACAGGAATCTGTTAAAATTGGTGCTTATTTCTACCAAAACCTTAAGATTTTGAAATAATAAAACTTGTAACGATATCACAGTTTTCATTATTTGGAAAAATGATCGGTTGTTAGAAATATATATTTTTAAAAAATAATAATAATAAGCATTCGTAAACCAATTATTAAACAAATAAATGGAGAAGTTTCTCAATAACTAAAACTGAGCATAAAAGAATATACAGTATAGGCATTACCCAACTCTTTGTGTAATTTACACAGTGTAAATGAAGTGAGTAACCAAATTATGAATAATACAAACAAAAATAAAAACAGCCTATCCATGTATTTTTCTAACTCTCTTTCTCTTATAATATCAAAACCTAGTTCATATCACTTGCAAAAGAAAAGTACTTGCTGTTGTCAAATCCATCAATGACTTTTTGAGCTTTTATCTTCTCATATATTATTATGACTCATATTCATATAACATACTCTTTCTTGTTATATATAATGATCAATCATCGTCTCTTTTTCTTCACGATTTCCAAAATTTAGTCCATTATTGGGTCTTTCCAATCGTATAAGCACATGACATTATTATGTAACTTGTGTCAGACATAGTTGATCAGTACCATATAGTTTCATCAGTATTATATCCAAAAAAACAACACAAATTCCATCTAACATTTTTTCTTGTAATGAGATTTAAATAATTGATACAGGCAAAACTATACAATCATGAGAAAATCTCAATGACTAAGAGCCATTAGCTCGACTAAAAAGTACCCAAGACAAAGTCTAGATGTTACATCAAATTTAAAATTTGTCAATGATGTAAAATATATCAAATCGTAATTAACCGGATGCTAATATGTTTCTTCATTTGAACCAACACTATAACATATTGATCATGCTTGCTTAAAGAAGATGCCACACATTTTTGTCAGCCATTTTTTAATCTACTGCATATATAACGTAAAGATTATAAATAGATAAAGTGGAACAGACAGTCATATATTTAGAAAATAGTAAGGAATTTGTAATTTTTTTGGGAAAAATTCGAAATTTACCACCATATACTGACAAGAGATTTGAACAGTTTCAGGAAAAAAAAAAGGGAGAAATGTTGCAATGAAACTTGTGGATTACACTTCTACTGTAAGCATAATGAGAGTACTATACATAGATATATTATGTGTGTGCCCATGTGTATATGACGCATTAAGTTAGTGGGAGGAGACAAAAAGAAATGAGTGTAGCACAAGTTTGTTGTGTGATTAGATAGAGCTATATATATATACAAGTTAGAAATTCACATGTGACTTCTACAATATACTATATAGTTCTATGATCATTTATATGTTTGTAAATTTGTTACGGTTCGAAGATCATCTCTAATTCTCTATACTTTGAAGTTTATCTAATAGAAGTTTGCCTAAAATGTTTAGTGAACCTAAGATTGTTTTATGTTTTTCTTAGATAACTCAAAATTTGGGTTAATGTTTTTGTAGTTCTTCTTAGGATTAGTGAAGGTGATAATGTCGATCTTAAACTAACAACTACATAAGAAAACAAGCTAAACTTAACTTTTCGGCACTCACAAGCTCAAACTATTTTTCTAAACATTGGCATTAGATAAGATGACAATTTTATCATTATCCCTATTCTAAGTGCAAGTTTAATTAGAATATTAATTTGTTTAGATGGTATATAGGACGGCGGTTTAGAATATTGACATGTAATATTTGTTTGATTGGTGACACAAAACAATAAGAAGAAAAGCAGTAAGCAATACAAAAATAATTAACAAGATGTAAAAAAATAGCAGTATGAAACATTAAAAAGATGAGTATACCATTTTTGTACCGTTAAATTTTATCGATTTTGTGATTGGTAACTATTTGATTTGTTTTTTTTTTTTTGGGTCTTAGGTAATTATTTGATTTGTATATCTCCTATTTCGCATATATCATATGAGTGGTACCAATTAAAGTTTTTTCTTTTCTTTTTGTGGTCAGAAGGGGTACCAATTAAAGTTTAATACATAATTTAATAAAACAACAAGATACATAATTTTGCATTGATCATTGACCTAGGTACCTCCACATATGTGAAATCCAAATATATAGACATGACAGGACTCTTAAATAATTAAATGAAAGTACGACCACACAAAATCACAGTGTTTTATTATCAAATGATCTCAGAAAGAATTTGGACAAATTCCAATTAAAGCCATATAAATTTACAATGATTTATCATCAAATGATATAAGAAAGAATTTAGACAACTTCCAATAAAACCCCATAAAAATTACAATGATTTATTATCAAATGATCTTAGAAAGAAATGGGACAAATGTTATTGCTACAACTCACAACTCACAAGGGTGTAAAATGATCTTAAAGGGGTCCCATTGGAATCTTACTTTTGCCGGTTACGCTAACCTCTCTTCATAAATAATTATTTAAAACTTTTTTTGGAACAGTGTCACCTTGATGAATAAAATGGAACAAATTCAATTGATTTTGATCATCAGAATACTTGGATCAACTGGATCCATTTAACACTAAAACATCGGTTGAAACTAGCTAGCTGACCTTTCATTATTTATTCATTCAATATTGCTCTCCTACATTATATGCCATCATTTTTAATCTGTATGATGCTTCTACTCTATTGTATGCAAAATTATTAGCATTTTAGTGCTAAACTTATGTATATTTAATATTATGCTAAATTAATGAGTTGATCTAATGCTGAAGCTAGGTACAATGTGGAAGTTAAAGAATCAAGATACAAAAGTAGGAGTATAAACACATTTCAGAGACTGGTTCAGTGGAAAATGGAACTAAAGAAGAAACCAATCGAAAGATAAATGAGTATAACCACACTTGGCATACCCAATCCAAAACAACAAGACTAATATTTAAGTTAAAGACTTAACAACCAACTTTAATTTTGCCATAATGTTTATAATCTTTAAGAGAGTCCAAAGTGTCACCACAAACACATAATATCGAAAAAAGCAAAAAAATCATCTCATTTTTATCTATAGTTAGTTATTATAGATGTTTTGGATGTAAAAGAATCAAAAAAGAGTTATTTAACATTTTTATTGGAACTACATCTTTAACCCTTTTTTAACGTCTATATTATTGATAATCAAGAGTTGAGAAATTCTTTAATCTTTTTTTAATTGTATGTTGTTACTATACAAATTTCGGAAAATCAAAGTGGAAAAAAAAAAAA
>OVAP01002315.1:0-19912 GCA_900406295.1 Aurinia saxatilis
CGTATAAGATGGATAACTCTGTATCTAGTTTCTTTATCTTTAGCTTTGCTCAACCCACTCTACAAAATCTAGGACCAATTAATCAAGCGATCTTACACTAATCCAGATTGGATTTTGAAACGAGGAGAAACGTTGCGTTTTGAATGTGGAATGTTTTTAAATATGTGGGAACGTGCTGTTTACATGGCGACCACTACGACGTGCCACGTAACTTCGTCCACAAACCGAAGGTTCAATACATTCGGTTTTTCGGATTTTGGTTTGGTTTCAATTCAACATTAATTGAATTTTTCATTTCTGTGTTTACTTTTGTTTAGTTCGTTTTTTCAAATAAATAAGAAATTAGTAATTAATATAAGAACCTAACATCTTAAATATTTGTATATTTAGTAAAAAATAATGTTAAACAGATATACAAAATTTAAAACCTATCTACATATACATTTCACTTTTTTCCTTCATTTTAAATGTGGAAATCAATAAATTCTATCCAATATATCTTCATTTTGATATACAAAATGAAGAAATGAATAGTGTTTATTCATATTTGAAAAATTATATTCACTTTCTTCATTGAAGATGGGGGGTTTTAAATGCAAATTGGTCCTTTAGTTTTTAATATGTCTACCCAATTAAAAGGTTCCATGCAAAAAAGTTAAATTAAAATTGTAATGAAAACGTATATTTTTGAAAAACACCAACGTGAACTAACAAAATAAGAATCTAAAAGTTGATTAAAAAAAAAAAAAAACACACACACATAAGAATCTAAAAAAATACAGAAAACATTAGCACTAAAATAATATGTGCATACGTTCATACAAGACACAACTCAAATATGTACGTAGTCAAACATATGTTCATAAAAAGGCAATAATCAAATATCCTCACGTTTCTCAATTTTCAATAACAAGACTTGAAAACATTTTTAAAATATCTTTTGGAAATTGTTTATTGTTAAAATTCATACATTTAAAAAAAAACATTAATGTTTTTCTTAATATGTGTGAAAACACCAAAAAAATTCTATCTTTATGAAATGGAGAATACTTTTTCGATTGATTATCTTTTAGAGAAACGTATAACAATTTTATTTGTAAGAGAAATGCAACAAACTCAATACTAGCCCAAACAAGAAGTTGAACATGTACAAAACCAATTGAAAAACCAGTGAGTAAAGATAACAATATTAATAAAAATCAATGAAATTACAAAACAATCAAAATGGACCTTTGAATTTGTGGAACACTTGAGATTGACAATAACATTCAATGCCCTCTTCATGTGATACTCAAAGGCTAAGTTGTTGGAATTGTGTTTCTTGCATATGATTGATTGCAAAGCAAATTCCATAATAGCATGACCAATTTCAAAGCAAGTTCCATAATGTAAATTGTTCATAAGTATATAAGGTCATACCATTATGGAATATAGGAAGAAAAACAATACATTTGCATTTTCAGCCAATGTTGACATTCAAAGCAAGTTCCATAATCATATAGATTCATAAGCATAAAAGGTTTGAAATTTAGCAAGAAAAAACAATACATTTGCATTATCTGCCAACGATGGCATATTAAATAATTACTTGAAAATCATTTATAAGGGTATGACAAATATATAATAATTACTTAGAAATGGTTTGGTTTCAGTTTAAGTTTCATTTCCATTATCCAAACCAAGACGAATTTTCTTAGTTGAGATAAGTAATATTGTCCCTACATCAAACAAAAACTGAATTTCATACCTTTTTAATTATTTATAAGGGTATTAAAAATTTATAATAATAAGCATAAAAATGTTCAATTAATGCATATTGTTTGAAACGTTGTTACACAATAATTAAGTAAAGAAAATATTTTTGAATATATGAGTCAATTGTGTTTCAGTATTTCATAAATATTATTTTCTGTTTTATTTTTATGGAATATGATTTCATAATAATGGTTAAAGAGTAATAATTAGAATGAACAAAATCTCATCATTTGCAAAACTACATAATCCAAACAAACCTGATCCAAAATATAAATATGTAGCATGGTTACCTTCCGTTTGTTTTTAGCCAAAATAGAAATAATAAGAAAGTCAAATCTTAAATCGAGGGTTTGATGGTGAGACTGAAAAAAACATAGCACTAAAACACGATTAACAAACAAATTGGCAATTTAATCATATGCCACAAAATCAATGTTTCAAGCTCACTCTCAATTTTAATAGTAAATCGTGTTTGAGTTCAAAATGAGTCATTGAGTAGTGATAACAAGGAGAATAAATTGCATTGCCTTGCTAGTTTGCATAGAAGGAAGGTTCAAGTTAACAACTGATCTGATCCCATGACCATCAGATTCAGCTTTTGCACTGAACACAAGTTTAAACTAGAAAACAATGAAAGAAATATATAAGTAGATATCATACTAAAATTACACAGACTGAAATATGCTATTTACCGTAGTATTTGTTGCAAATATCATATCAATTGTTGGATTCAACTGATATGAATTGTGGGTTGCACTGCTTGGGGTAATCTTGAGATTATTCGTATTCATATATATTTGATTTCACAATTATTCGAATTCATTTTTTTCATAGATCCATGTGTTTTTCGAATTCATATGTTCATTAAAAAAAAAAATCATATTTTGTATGTCGACTTCATAATTTTTATTCATTACAATTTTTTTCATCCTGGTCCTTTTGCATTCTGAAATTCTTTCGAATTTATATACTAAATATCAAATATTTATACACATGCTAATTTTACCGTATTTCTACCCCATTATTGGGATTATATATTGGGTATGGTTTGGTTACATAGATGCCTGACCAATATTCAGGCTCATGCCTTAGCCCCTGATATTGAGGCCCGTGAAAACTCAACCCTAGCCTCCAAAATGCTTTTCATTTCTCACACTGACGAAGAACAAGAGGGTTTCATGTCGCCTTCTTAAGCGTTTTCACTCAGACGAAGAACAAGAGCTCTCATTAATGAAGAGGGAGATGTTGGGAAAGAAGATGGTGGCCGTGGGAAGGGGAGCTAGAGTAATGATTGTCTCGTTCGCTCTTGGTTTCCTTGGTGTTAACAAGACTCTCACTGAACTTGGGAAAGGAAGACATGGGGTTTTTTGTTTTTTTATGAGGAAATATGGACCTGGTCAGTACTGTGACATTGGTAAAGAAAACAGAGGTAAATTTCATCGTTTTTCTTGTTTTATGTTTTGCATATGAAAAATTTGCTACCAACTTAGGAAATGTGTTGATTTTTNAATGTGTTGATTTTTGGTATACACAGACTTGCTTTATGAGGGCTACAATAACCATCAGCGATGAGGTATTTAGTAGTGTCACTCTGAGGGGGTGGGGTGAAAGAGAGTGTCAATCCAATTTGGCCGCTGAGTGATAGCTCTGATGTTTATCTCCCCGGATAGAGTGAGAAATGACTTGGGTTTCCATTGATGATGAATCATAACACCGGCAAATCNTTACTGCAAGAGTATTCCAACTACTACAAGAGTAATGATACTATTGAAAAAAAATGAATTCGAATAATTGTGAAATCAAATATATATGAATTCGAAAAAATATACGAATAATCTCAAGATTATTCCAAGCAGTGCAACCCACAATTCCTGTAGTTGTAGTTATCGATGAGAATAAAAGCAAAGTTCTCCTCTCCAACCCTACAATTTAAAAGAACAATTACACATATATATATATATCGCAAATTCCTATAGAATTTTATAGAGGGAATTAGATAACGTTACTATCAATCAATGAAGGGGAGACATTGCGGCGGCGAAACCGGGTTGAGATTGATCTCCTTCCGCCATTCACCTGCGTAATGATGGATCTCGGATTCTTCGCTTGCATTCTCACCAAAATTAGGGTTTCATAACTAATTTTCCGATTTGTGATTTCTCTCCCCTTTCCAAAGGGGAAACAAACTAGTTATTCTGATTCCTATATCGAGTTGGGCCTATATTTTTTTTATTCCGCTTATAGTGTTTAGGGCCCATGTCCCGAGTTACCTAAAATTTTAATTTACCAAAAAATTCAAAAAGTTCGAGTCCGGCTTGGTATTTTTGGTATCAGATAGATTGCTTATGCAAGAATTGGATTCGAACTAAAACCGAAAATTCCGGTTATAATCTGGTTTGGGTACGGGTTCGATTGAGGTTCGGGTAGTTTTAACCAAACCCCTTCATCTTAAAAGGTTTCAAGCCTCATCTGACAAACTCAAAACTATAACTAACGTCATCGACACGGTGACAATCAATTCGACACGGTGAATACGGTGGCATGCAATGGTACTGACCGTTGGAGCCATTGATGCTTCTACGTTTGTGTTATGTCCTCTGTTTTGGAATTTGAATCAGAGAGAAAACAGAGTCTTTTGTCAATTTTTTGTATGTGTTACGTTCATCTACTCAAAACCCAAATAGTTACTCATTTTATTCATAATCATATTTTGGCCATATATTTTACTCAGCAATTAGTGATTTGAATTTATCATTTGATAAATAAAATTTGTAAGAAATTGAAATGTTGAATTATTAGAGAATTTTGCTGAGTCTTAATTAAAGAGAACTTTTGGTATTTTGGATGAAAAAAAACAAAAGAACAACGCCGTTCACATTTTAATTCACAGCACTGAATCAGTAGATATGTAATATTATCACGTACAGAATCTACGGGTAAGCACAAATTATACCTCTAGTATAAATGTCGGTAAGCACAAATTATTTATGTCTATATGGACATCATTCAATCCAAATTATGTTCTAATGGAGAACGTTGTGGACTTGTTAAAATTTAAAAGTAGCTTTCTTAGGTCGTCATGCGGTTCTTCTTTTGTTCATTATTGCAAAAGAATCAACCGCATAATGAGATAAGCACCCAATTTTAAATTTAAACAGGCCAACAACATTTTCCATAAGGACACAATCAGAAAATATATGATGTCTATGTAGACATTAATATGTGCACTTATCATTAACAAGAAGTGCATCTGTATTTCGGCCAATGACTAGAGGATGAGAGAGGTACAGACGACAGTCATAGGCTCGGTACGTTTCTGATCCATCTGCTCATTGGAGCGTTAAGTGACTTTAAACTTGTCTCCAAATAAATCAAGGGATAAGTTATTAAGACAACGTCATTAAACAAAAGTAGGTGTGTAATATTATATGAAAATGACTCTTACCCTGGGTCTCAAATGTTTATGAACTGGAGCAGAATCCATGTTTATGTCCCAAAGCTGAAACGTAGAAAAGAGAAAACATCAGAAAGAATTGAAAAATTCCATCTATATACAAAGAGAGTAGGGTGTAATCGCGACTAAGAATGATCTTCTGGTTCTCAAAATCTGCGATATGAAACAACAATGGTCTCAGTGGTCTAACTCTACTGATAACAGAAACAATGAGAACTAAATTAAACTACTTATTCATATCCATTTTTTGTTTACTTGGGAATCATTAGGAACACCGAACACAACAATGGTACTTGTACAGCAAGTAAATACAAGCTCTGACTAGGATCAAATAAATTTTAGAAAGAGAATGAGACATGTAGAGACCTCAAAACAAACTTCTAAGAAAATAATTAGAAAACAGCATTTTTTTTCCTCATACATGGTAATAAAGAGAGAAAGATCAAAAGTGGTACAAAAAATAGTGAGAGTATATAAAACACACGCAATGTTGAAAAAAATTACTGCTATTTGATCTTAATTTAATATATATGATTATCAAGAGATAGGAAAAAGATTAACTGCTATTTGATATTGAATTAATATGAGCGTGAGCATACACTCTCCGGCAACGAGGCATAAGGCTGGTCTCGTGGCTAGTCACCTAAAAATGCAAATAGAACCCATTATTCAAAGCAAAAGTACCAAACTGATGAATAACACGACTCAACTTTAGTTACAACAAAAGGAAAAAAAAAAAAACAAAGTGGAAAACAAATATTTTGTGATACGATAAGATTATTACTAGACTAACTCGCGTCGGAGCCGCCACTGAAGAGAAAGAGAGAAAGGGTTTTTATAGAACACTACAATACCTAACCGTATCCAACGATTTAGTTTTGATTTCATGAAGATATGGAAAACAAATATTTTGTGATACGATAAGATTTAAGTTTTGAATCATTAGCGTAAAAAAAAAAACTTGTCCATCAATTTAGGAACAAAAAAGATATAGTATCAATTTAGGGAATAATTACATTCGTATTACTAAACAGTGATTTGCACATCGCAACATTACCAATCTTTTTTATGGTTTTCTTCAAACTTTCCATAGATATTGAACTAATTCGGACGACGAGGACCCTTTCCATAGATTAAGGAGTGATTCACCGGCTGATGACGTTCGTGTCACGGTGACAATCACCTCGTGTCCGAAGAAATCGATGGTCTACTCTTTGTGAGTAGAGTAATCGTCGGAGTCTTTCATGTGAAATAGAGGGAATATGTGTTTTAATGTTGTGGAATGTATGTTTGTCTAACATGTTGCTGTTGCTATTGTAAAAAGAAAAGAGAAAACTCTCGCTTCATAATCGACACTAGTATTTAAAAAGTTTTTGATGTGATGTTGTATAGTCTTAAATCGACTCGAGTCTGATTTTCAACCAGCATATTCAAATTTCGCGATTGATGTTCGCTTAGCTAGAATTATACACATCCTCAAGCTTTGAAATCTTAACAAACAACTGAACAAAAATCAGAAACAAAAATCCATCAAGGAACACACATTAAGGAAAAACAAAATGCGTCTTAGTTAATTTACCTAATGTTAAAAGCATGTTTTTCGAATCTTTAGTAGTTTAATTTGGTTTGGATGAGCAAGTCAAAGAAGTTGTTCCAAATTTCTTTAGCCGAGTCCGTCGATATTACTAATTAGATTACCAAGATGCAAACAAAAAAATTGTTAATGATACATGCATATATATATTTCAACATGTTTATATAGTTATAAAACCTAAGCAGTTCAGTATAAACCATGTTCTTTATACAAATGCATGATCCCGATATGTGTAACAAATTAAGCGTTGACTACCGTTTTTATAAATTACGTAAGCAAATCGTAAAAGTTCTTGATATACATTTTTTAGTTAAAACAACCAATAAATTTTAAAACAACAACATCCAATAATTAAGCATTTTTCTTTTTTGCTTCTACTGGATTATATTTTTAAAAGAAAAACAAGTGTTTTACAATCTTAAGTCACAATGTCAAAGCAGCTTCCACTCCAAGAGACCCAGATTCAAAAGCTTATAGTACGATGCCTTGTTTCCACAACATTAATAAAAAATATCAAAATGAAACGAATGACAATTCGTCATCGCAATTATCAATCTAATCAAACCGATCCAAAACACAAACAACAAAAATTGTAATTTTCAATTCCATGTATTTTACTGCATTAACTCTTAAAGTTTAGCTAGAGATTTAAAAGCAAAAAACTTTTAAAAGGTAAAAATAAGTTCAAGTGAAATACTAACAAAAAATTGTCACTAGCAAATTCGAAAGCAGTTTATTATATAAAGTTAATAAAATAACATAATTAATACTTAAAAGAGCAATTTAAAGTAACATATTTTGCTACATTGAAACTGATAGTCATTTTACTCTAACTCAAAATTGCAAATAACATTTATGTATTTTCAGCTTACCATATATTTTATGAAATCCACATAAATGCAAGAATTTGTCGAATCAGTAGAATAATTATAGTAAAAATGTAAAAATATGAATTTTACACATTTTATTCCTATATTTATAAATAAACATTTTTAGAAGATAATTCATATGATGAATGTTTTTACTCTTACTGGAATTCTAACATGTTTATGGGTTTGCAATACACTTTTGGTTGTGAAAATCCAAATCTTTTTATTTTCAACTTTGACTTCATAACATAATGAATACTATTGCCAAACTTCAAAATTTCCACATATTTTAGAATAAGTATATTATTATGCAGTTTCATTTTATGTGTTTTATCTGAATGATTCATTTGCTCTTTAACATATGACTTTGATTAATAGATGCCAACATATTTATCACGGACAGTAGAATAAATACAACATAAGACCGTAAATTGATAAACTTTCTAATCTTATTAACTTTAAGCTTCATTTGGTTTCATGCTCTAATAATTTCAACAGTAGAAAACATTGTTTTACATGTATAAACACTATTATCTGAATTCACTATGTTTTTAATTAATGATATTTTCACTATAAATATATTTTATCGGAATACAGTGTATGTATATGTATCCTATGAAATCATAAATTTATAACCCAAATCGATCTTTTGAAATTGATATAGTGACTACTAATAAGCATGCAAATAACACGGACCGGAATTGATTTTTATCGGTTTAAGCTTAACCGGACCCGATCCAATTTGACTCGACCAACCCGATCAACCCGACCCGGAATTTGCCAAAAAGCACTGTACAGCTCAGGCACTAGTAGCACGTCGTCTCCTTTCGTTTCTCTCCCTTATATTCGACGAGTGACTCCGATTGGATCGCTCTTTCGTCATTTTTCACGAATCTCTCTTCTTCTTCATCACTTGGTCTCAGATCTGGCGACGATTTTCAAATCCTCTTCGATAATATCTCTCGCATCGCTTCTCTCTCCTGGCCGTTGACGGTCCTCGTCTCGGCCTCGGATCTGATTCCGCCACCGGATTCTCTCGCCGCGATCTGAAGTAGGTCAAACATGGCGGCTGCTAACGCCCCCATCACCATGAAGGAGGTCCTTACGGTGAGAGAGTTTCTCCATTTTTAGAAAGATATGTGTTAATCTCGTGGAATCAATCGAGCTTAGTTTTGGATTTTGTAGTTTCTACGATTTGGTTCTGCTCGTAGTGTGTTAACGCTTGATTCTAGTTTCGTACTGGTTTTTGAATTCTACTCGATCGTTGTGGTTTAGTCAATTTTGTGTGATTCGTGTCTCTAGATCAGATTTATTTAGATAATCTCAGATCTGTGGTACTTGAATGTTTAGAGCCGAAATTCGAAGTGATTGTGTAGTGCAATGTGTTGATTTAGTCGGATCTCGTATGAACTATGTGATATTAACTACGCTTTGCTTTGGAATTTTCCAGCTTCCGAGCATTGGGATCAACCAGCAATTCATCACTTTCACAAANACGCTTGATTCTAGTTTCGTACTGGTTTTTGAATTCTACTCGATCGTTGTGGTTTAGTCAATTTTGTGTGATTCGTGTCTCTTGATCAGATTTCTTTAGATAATATCAGATCTGTGGTACTTGAATGTGTAAAGCCGAAATTCGAAGTGATTGTGTAGTGCACTGTGTTGATTTAGTCGGATCTCGTATGAACTATGTGATATTAACTACGCTTTGTTTTGGAATTTTTCCAGCTTCCGAGCATTGGGATCAACCAGCAATTCATCACTTTCACAAATGTTACTATGGAGTCTGACAAGTACATATGTGTACGAGAGACGGCTCCACAGAACAGTGTTGTAATTATTGATATGAATATGCCGAATCAGCCTCTAAGGAGGCCTATTACTGCGGATTCTGCTCTTATGAACCCAAACTCTAGGATCCTTGCTTTAAAAGGTATTTGACTCTTTCCTTCTATTAATACATTGCTTGTTCAGTTTTAACATCTTGAACTGTTTCCTTTTGAAGTTTTTTCTACAACTAGCATGATAACTCCTACTTCGTTTTGTTAACTACATATTGGATAAAATCTTAAGCCCATATGGTTTGTAAGTTTTAAATGAGTGTGTGTGCGTTGTGATTCGTCCTTCCATATCAAATCAGTACGGAAAGTAACTACATTATGAACCAATATAACACACGTTGGAAAACATAGGAATTTATATGGTCATATGCTCTTGTTCTGGACTTTGGTAATATAGTATGTCTAGTGCAGAGGAAAACATGAGTTCCATGTTTTTATTTTTATACGTGTTATATTTCTCGGGGTTGTGTCGTGTCTCAAAGCTTAGTGTAGTTATGTAGTGATTCTAGTTGATGTTTCCTTACGTTGGCTATTACTTATTTCTTCCTTAATTTGTTGCTCACTTTATTCTTTAATTTGTATATAGCTCAAGTTCCAGGAACTACTCAGGATCATCTACAGATATTTAATATTGAAGCAAAAGCAAAGTTGAAATCACATCAGATGCCTGAGCAGGTGAGTCTTGGAGCAAACATTTTGTAACCCGATTATCTTTCATGTTGTACATCATTCAGAATCTGATTTACTGCTCTGAATTTTATTTTTGGATTTTAATCACCTACGTTTAATAGGTTGCGTTTTGGAAGTGGATTACACCAAAGATGTTGGGGCTGGTCACACAAGCTTCCGTGTATCATTGGTCGATTGAAGGTTTTATATTTCTAACTCAGTGCCATCTTCTTCATTTCATTTATATGTGGGTTCTCATTTTACCCCGACATGTGCAGGTGATTCTGAGCCAGTTAAGATGTTTGATAGAACGGCCAATTTGGCAAACAATCAAATTATAAACTATAAGTGCTCTCCTAACGAGAAGTGGTTGGTTTTGATCGGAATTGCACCTGGCTCTCCTGAGGTAGGCATACTTCGCCACATATTAGGTTGAGTGAAGACAACGTACAGCAACCGTGTCTTATATTCTCAGCTGATTCTTGTCATTATTATCTTCTGTAGCGAACGCAATTGGTGAAAGGGAATATGCAGCTGTTCTCTGTGGATCAACAGCGGAGCCAGGCCCTTGAAGCCCATGCTGCCTCATTTGCTCAGTTTAAGGTGAACTATGTGTTTTTTTCTTTCTGTGAGGTGATTGGACCATGGTGTGATCTTGACTGTAGTTTAACACGAAATATTACTAATGATAGGTTCCTGGAAACGAGACTCCTTCTATTCTTATATCCTTTGCAAGCAAGAGCTTCAATGCTGGGCAGATAACATCAAAGTTGCATGTCATTGAGCTTGGTGCCCAACCAGGTTAGCATTCTTAATTGTTCTATATTTTCAATGTCATTTAGCGCTCTTAATTACATTTTTAGTTGTTATTCATCTGATGTCTAAAGGTGGGCGACTTTTTTTGCAGGAAAACCTTCATTTACTAAAAAACAGGCAGATCTCTTTTTCCCCCCAGATTTTGCTGATGACTTTCCTGTAGCCATGCAGGTTTGTAGTTGCATTAGACTCCCCAGCTAGTTTTAATAGTTTCTGGTAAAAATATTTCATGAAACCAACTTCTCTTTTTCCTGACAGGTCTCTCACAAATTCAACTTGATATATGTTATCACTAAGCTCGGCCTACTGTTTGTATACGATCTAGAGACAGCTTCTGCTATCTACAGAAATCGGATAAGTCCAGACCCAATTTTCTTGACGTCTGAAGCTTCCTCACTTGGAGGTTTCTACGCCATTAACAGACGAGGACAAGTTCTTTTGGCTACAGTAAATGAGGCTACCATAATACCTTTTATTAGTGGTCAAGTATGTTCAACTTCTCTGTTTCTCGCGATATGATTTTAACTATTTCATTGTGACATGCTAATAACTCTATGCTTTTGTATTACAGTTGAACAATTTGGAACTTGCTGTTAATCTTGCTAAAAGAGGAAACCTCCCAGGTGCAGAAAATCTGGTATGTGCTGTTTATCTTGGATCAGACGTGTAGATCTGTTCTATTGCTGAAGGAAGTATAGTTGACTTGTTGTGAAGTTTCTCTTATTCAGTTTGGANGTGTGAAGTTTCTCATATTCAGTTTGGATGTTGCAGGTTGTCCAGCGGTTCCAAGAATTATTTGCTCAAACAAAGTACAAGGAGGCTGCTGAGCTAGCTGCTGAATCTCCTCAGGGGATTTTACGGACACCTGATACGGTGGCTAAATTCCAGGTACATGCTCTGGATATAACCACATAATCCTTTGTGAAATTACATGTTATTTACCATTGATGTAGGTAACATCAATCTGAAATTACAATGTCCCACCGTTCAATTTTGCAGAGTGTTCCTGTACAAGCAGGGCAAACTCCTCCATTGTTACAGTATTTTGGCACCCTTTTGACTAGAGGGAAGCTCAATGTTTATGAGTCTTTGGAACTGTCTCGGCTTGTTGTGAATCAAAACAAGAAGAATCTCTTAGAAAACTGGTTGGCAGAGGACAAGTTAGAATGCAGTGAAGAACTTGGAGACCTTGTCAAAGTAATCTTTAAATTAACTTTTTTCTGTTAAATTGTCTTTTTGTCTCCTTCAGTATGTTGTAAGAATAATCTTTTCTTTCTATCTGGTACAGACTGTGGATAATGACCTTGCTTTGAAAATATACATCAAAGCTCGAGCTACTCCAAAAGTCGTAGCAGCTTTTGCAGAGAGAAGGGAGTTTGACAAAATACTGATTTACTCAAAGCAGGTAAAATTTAAGTTTTCAAGTTTTCCCCATAACCTTCTTATTGTCACCTTGAAGTTCATTGTGCTTAAGAAGTACCATTGTTTCATGTTTTGACTTTAGGTTGGGTACACACCTGATTACATGTTTCTTCTGCAAACCATACTCCGTACGGATCCTCAGGTTAGTACGGTGCACTTTTGATACTCATAATTTATGGAAAGATTTGTTTACTGGATGCTTGCTACCTAAGTACAATTGGAGTCATGATTGGTTTAACTGCTAATTGCAGGGAGCAGTAAATTTTGCTTTAATGATGTCCCAAATGGAAGGAGGATGCCCAGTCGACTACAACACCATCACTGATCTTTTCCTTCAGGTAGGAGAAAAATATAGAAAGTGTATGCTACAATATTCACAACTCATTACCTGTTCTGCTTCTATATAGAGTTATCATGTGCTAATCTACTGTTTTTTGTGCATATGCAGAGGAATCTCATCCGTGAAGCGACTGCTTTCCTTTTGGATGTTTTGAAGCCAAATCTACCTGAGCATGCTTTTCTGCAAACTAAGGTTGAAAAGAGTTGCCACCTTGCATCTCTCTGTGCTTTTCCTATAAACCTTCCTTACTAAGACCTTTTGGTCCACTGTCAACACAGGTTCTGGAGATCAATTTGGTAACTTTTCCTAATGTGGCTGATGCAATTTTAGCAAATGGGATGTTCAGCCACTATGACCGGCCTCGTGTTGCCCAGCTCTGTGAAAAAGCTGGACTTTATATTCAATCTTTAAAGGTTCTTGCGTAATGTCTACATATTTATTTTCTTGGCGAAATGTATTATCTTTTCATCTCTAACTTCTCTTCCTTCTGCTTTCTGCAGCATTACTCAGAGTTACCTGATATTAAACGTGTCATTGTGAACACACATGCTATTGAGCCACAGGTGCTACCTCTAAACTAAATTTGATTGTTGAACTCCTGGATGACCGTGTTGCTGAATATCTCCCTGCTGAAAATGCAGGCTCTTGTTGAGTTTTTTGGTACTCTTTCTAGCGAGTGGGCTATGGAGTGCATGAAAGATCTTCTGCTTGTCAACCTAAGAGGCAACCTTCAGATAATCGTTCAGGTAAGTGCTCTATTGTAGTATGATATGAATTTAATTGTTTAATGTGACACTGACTTGTCCATGTTGTTGCAGGCTTGCAAGGAGTACTGTGAGCAACTTGGTGTTGATGCATGCATTAAACTCTTTGAGCAGTTCAAGTCATATGAAGGGCTATACTTTTTCTTAGGTTCATATTTGAGTATGAGGTGATTATTCAAAAACTACTGCCATTCATGTATACAAGCACAATTATCTTGTTTGTATTCTGATAATATATACTGTTGTTTCTCTGTGTAATAGCGAGGATCCTGAAATTCACTTCAAGTACATTGAAGCAGCTGCCAAGACTGGCCAAATAAAAGAGGTTGAGCGTGTGACTAGGGAGTCCAACTTCTATGATTCTGAAAAGACAAAGAACTTTTTGATGGAAGCTAAGCTTCCTGATGCCCGACCTTTGATTAATGTCTGTGATCGTTTTGGATTTGTGCCTGATCTTACTCATTACCTCTACACAAACAACATGCTCCGTTACATTGAAGGTTACGTTCAGAAGGTATGCAGTTTCTTGGGACTATTGCTAATGTGGCAGGTTTTTCATTAAATAACAATACATGAAATTTGTTTTGAAGGTGAACCCTGGAAATGCTCCCTTAGTTGTGGGACAGTTGCTTGATGACGAATGCCCTGAAGATTTTATAAAAGGCCTCATTCTTTCTGTTCGTTCGTTGCTTCCTGTTGAACCCCTTGTTGAGGAATGTGAGAAGAGGTGTGAATCCCTTTATTCATCGTGGTTTTCGTTTTTAAGTATGCCCCCTTGTTCTTGAAGCTCTAATATGAATTTTTCCTTGCAGAAATCGACTCCGACTCCTCACTCAGTTCTTGGAGCATCTTGTTAGTGAGGGAAGCCAAGATACGCATGTCCATAATGCCTTGGGTAAAATTATCATAGACAGCAACAACAACCCTGAGCATTTCCTGACCACAAATCCTTACTACGACTCCAAGGTTGTGGGTAAGTACTGCGAGAAACGTGATCCCACCCTGGCTGTTGTGGCATACAGAAGAGGACAATGTGATGAAGAACTCATCAATGTCACCAACAAGAACTCGTTGTTCAAGTTACAAGCCAGGTATTTGATTATTTCTTCCCAAACTTCTTACTTCTTCCACAGTGGTTTCTCTGTAGATTGGTTAAACGCGGTTTTCCAACTGCAGGTACGTAGTGGAGAGGATGGATGGTGACCTCTGGGAGAAGGTTCTTACTGAAGAAAATGAATATAGAAGACAGCTTATCGATCAAGTAGTGTCTACTGCTTTACCCGAAAGCAAGAGTCCAGAGCAAGTTTCTGCAGCTGTTAAAGCATTCATGACTGCTGATTTGCCGCATGAGCTTATCGAGCTTCTTGAAAAGATCGTGCTTCAAAATTCTGCCTTCAGTGGAAACTTCAATCTGCAAAATCTGCTTATATTGACAGCTATTAAGGCTGATCCGTCTAGAGTTATGGATTACATTAACAGGCTAGATAATTTTGATGGTCCCGCTGTTGGAGAAGTGGCAGTTGATGCCCAATTGTATGAGGAAGCATATGCAATTTTCAAGAAGTTTAACTTAAATGTTCAGGCTGTTAACGTACTGTTGGATAACATCAGAAGCATTGAGCGTGCTGTTGAGTTTGCTTTCCGGGTCGAAGAAGATGCTGTCTGGACCCAAGTCGCTAAGGCTCAACTCAGGGAAGGACTAGTCAGTGATGCAATCGAGTCCTTTATCCGAGCTGATGATGCTACTCACTTCTTGGAGGTCATCCGTGCCTGTGAAGATACAGATGTCTATGATGACTTGGTCAGATACCTTCTGATGGTTAGACAGAAGGTGAAGGAACCCAAGGTGGATAGTGAGCTCATCTATGCGTATGCAAAGATTGAAAGGTTGGGTGAGATTGAGGAATTTATTCTGATGCCAAACGTTGCCAACCTACAAAATGTCGGTGATCGCTTGTATGATGAAGCTTTATATGAGGCTGCAAAAATAATTTATGCGTTCATATCGAACTGGGCCAAGTTAGCAGTCACACTTGTGAAGTTGCAACAGTTCCAAGGTGCTGTTGATGCTGCAAGGAAAGCAAACAGTGCAAAGACATGGAAGGAAGTCTGCTTTGCTTGTGTTGATGCAGAGGAATTCCGACTGGCCCAAATCTGTGGACTTAACATTATCATACAGGTGCATATAACATTATCTAGTTATACTTGGGTTTCAGTTTCCAAATTTGTATGCCTTTATCTAATCTTTTGTGCTTTAATAGGTGGACGACCTGGAGGAAGTCAGCGAGTACTACCAGAACAGAGGATGCTTCAATGAATTGATCTCACTCATGGAGAGTGGACTTGGTCTAGAACGTGCTCACATGGGGATCTTCACCGAGTTGGGTGTACTGTACGCCAGATATCGTTATGAAAAGCTTATGGAACACATCAAGTTGTTCTCGACTCGCCTCAATATTCCCAAGCTTATACGGGCCTGTGATGAACAACAGCACTGGCAGGAACTTACCTATCTTTACATTCAATATGATGAGTTTGATAATGCTGCAACCACTGTCATGAACCATTCTCCTGAAGCCTGGGAGCACATGCAATTCAAAGACATTGTTGCCAAGGTTGCGAATGTTGAGCTCTACTACAAGGCCGTTCACTTCTACTTACAAGAGCACCCTGATATCATCAACGATCTTCTCAATGTGCTCGCTCTGCGGTTAGACCACACACGTGTTGTTGATATTATGCGCAAGGTTAGAGGCTGATCTTTGATTGTATTTTTTCCCTTAAAACTTATCAGCAGTGGCTTAACAATCACTTTTTCTGTCTTTCTGATATTAGGCTGGTCACTTGCGCCTTATCAAGCCGTACATGGTTGCAGTTCAGAGCAACAATGTCACTGCTGTCAATGAAGCCCTGAATGAGATATACGCAGAAGAAGAAGACTATGAAAGATTGCGGGAGTCTATTGATTTGCATGACAGTTTTGACCAGATAGGCCTCGCTCAGAAGGTAAGAGTTCAGATCTGTCTATCAGGTACACATTTTATTATTTTCCATATATACTAACTAATTGTGCGAAACAGATTGAGAAACACGAGCTTGTCGAAATGAGACGTGTGGCTGCGTATATCTACAAGAAAGCTGGTCGATGGAAGCAATCTATTGCTTTGTCAAAGAAAGATAACATGTACAAAGACTGTATGGAAACTGCCTCACAATCGGGCGACCATGACCTTGCAGAACAACTTCTCGTTTACTTCATTGAACAGGTATGGCAGGGTTTTAGGCAGTTACATCGAACACCATTGGTTTATTGGCTAGCTTTTTTCGTATACAGTTAGACAGAAGATGAAATTAAGAATTGTTTTGTTACATTGTCGTATTTATTTGGTATATTACAGGGGAAAAAGGAATGCTTTGCTACATGTCTCTTTGTCTGTTATGACTTGATCCGACCAGACGTTGCACTAGAACTTGCTTGGATCAACAATATGCTCGACTTTGCCTTCCCGTATCTCCTCCAGGTGATTTATCCTCCAAAATCCCTCTATGAAATAGGAACCATATAAACGCTATGTATGATTAACTCTCGTCCTCTCTTTTGTCCCTCCTTTTGCAGTTTATCCGAGAATATAGTGGCAAAGTGGATGAACTCATCAAGGACAAGCTAGAAGCACAAAAAGAAGTGAAGGCCAAAGAGCAGGAAGAGAAGGATGTCATGTCCCAGCAGGTACTACTACTTACACGGCCTCTCTCAGGCATCATCCAAAATATGCTTTAAAAAACTCGATTTACATACTTGTTATGCCTTGCTTTTCTTTTTCCAACAGAACATGTACGCCCAATTACTACCACTGGCTCTACCAGCCCCACCGATGCCAGGAATGGGAGGAGGTCCCGGGATGGGAGGCGGATATGGTCCGCCACCACCGATGGGGGGAATGCCAGGAATGCCTCCAATGCCACCATTTGGAATGCCACCGATGGGCGGCTACTAAGACGATCAGTAAAAACAGTATCCATATAAGTAATCAAGAGCACATAGTCGCACAATCTCCCATGGTAATATACGTCTGCGACAGAGCTGTGACTGGAATTCGTCGGAACGCTTCCTCTAATTTTATAGGTATGTGTGGATAATAAACAACTTTCGTTTGTAATATTCTTTGAGGGGTCTTAGGTGAGTCATTTTTGGTTGAAGGCCATTTTACTGTTGTTTCTTTTGAAAGAGAGGTGACTCCGTAATAGTCTTGTCATTTTTACTTTGAGCTTCTCTCATATGAGTTTGTTCTGTTCTTTCTTTCAGATTATATTTTTAAAGTTCGACATTTTAAACCCTTTTTGAGTTATGGATTTTCCTTTTGACATACTTTCTCTCTTATTATTGGCTTTGATTTAAAAGAGGGTATGATATACAATCAGATACATCACTATCACTTGTAAAATTTATAAACGCATTCCATTACGAAGAAAATGTTATAAATTTCTCTCCCACCCTTTCTGTTTCTTACCAACCTCTCCCCACCTTTCTGTGTATAAAAACAGAAATACAAAAAAGAAAAATGTTATGTGAGTAATTTCTTGTAAAATAGTCTTTCCCATATTAACTATGGTGAAAGTGAGACCCACAACGCTAAATTATGTAATTTTTTTCTTCCTTTGTAAAAAACCACGAAGATTACGAATTCACCATTAAAATTTTTGAAAGCCACATGATACAAATGATATGTTTCGCCTCCATAAAAAACTTAGTAATGCAGGCTGTGGGGTTCGAACCCACGCGCACTTATGTGCAGAAGAACTTAAGTCTTCCCCCTTAACCACTCGGGCAAACCTGCTTGTTGCTTCTCTCTTAATCTTTAATTAAAAAACAAGATTTGTATTGTATCTTTCGACATAAATTCAAACCGAAAAGATGCACGCAAACAAATCATTAGCTCCTCTTTTTTTTTTTTCCTCTTCAATCCTATGATTTTTAACTTTAGAAAAGTTAAAATTCTCAAAAATGATAAATATGAAGGCTAGTCTATTAGAAGTTAAGATTCTAGGGTATAGAGTTCTATGGTTTTTTGGTCATAGATATCTATTTTGTATGAAATTTGTTCTATTTGAATTGATCATAACAAATTACCAACATACAATCCTTTCGTTCCAATTCTCTAAACTGAAACTCAAAACACCGATAGCAACAAGCATCGTTAAAACGAAGAAACACGAACACTTTGTTCCAAACGACTTAGATAGGTGTCTCTTTTTTGAAAACATGCATGTTCATACAAAACTAGGTATTCACGTGATTGCGAGTGGTCCGTTTGAGCTAGGGTGATCGACCAAGCAACTTGGCAGCCAATTTCTAGACTCGAGAGCATGGTATACATATGTCAAATGATGTTTTTGGTCGCAAATGAAGCTTGATACTATTGAACCAGTATTTAAGTACGTCTAGTTTCAGCAGTTCATCAACACAAGCTAATAACTATAAGTTTTTATTTTGACGTACATTTGTGATCAATCAAGTAATCAATCAAAAGATGGAAAGCAAAAGTGTGATTTTGAGTGTGCTCGTAATGAGTCTGGTCATGGCGCAAATTCAAGTCGAGGCAAAGAGCTGCTGCCCGAGTACGACGGCTAGAAATATCTATAATACATGCCGTTTCACGGGAGGCTCCAGGCCCACTTGTGCATCACTAAGTGGATGCAGTAACGTCCAAGGGTCATGTCCTGGGTCTAAACCGCATAATCTTGATATTCTCGAAAACTCTGGTATTGACTTTATCATGTTATTAATCAAAAATCGATCAAACTTTCCTTTTCGATGCAAATTATTACATGTGTTTTAATTTTTTGTCTTAAGCTGATGCTGTCAATGAATACTGCAAGTTGGGGTGTACATCATCTGTGTGCGGTGCCATGATCACTCTTCAGAGCTCTGGTAAAGCAAATTCACTAATATCTTAATTCTCTTTTTTTTTTTTAAGAACTAAAGGTTAGAGAATAATCTATTTAAATTTTGTTTCGGTGCTATATAGATGCAAGTGAAATTGTGAATGGAGCGGTTGAGAAATGTGCCAACGCATGTTTTGCTATCTGCACCAAGGGCTCTAAAACCGCACTTATTGAAGTTGCCTAAACAAGCATATCCGTAGACAGCTAAGTTTCAGAGTGTTGCTTTCCATGTTTTTAATAAATGTCATCTATGTGACAGAAAAATGCTAGACTCTGATCATGCTAGCTAGTGTTTTAACAAGTTGTCCAGTTTGTGGAAGGTTGTATCTAGCTTCTACTTACTCTTACCAAAATAAAGAATTGTGTCCCTTTCCTTGTTTTTTTTTTTTAATCATCTGGATTTCATAATTAATCAAAGGTATCAAAGATGAAAATAGCAAAAAAA
>OVAP01002316.1:0-10774 GCA_900406295.1 Aurinia saxatilis
GTGAAGCTAACTCAATTTTCTATCTTGTGTCAAAATATGAGATCAAATTTCGATCGGAAAGACCTCCATCTGATACATTCTTTGAAGCCTTTCTGACTGGTTCTGCATCATCATTTGCTAGTTTGCCTCCAAAAGCTCCAAAACACTCTAGAATGCTTCAAAATCGCCAAATATGTGCTTTAACCTATAAATACTAGTAAAGACTAGAAAAACACCTAAAAGACTTGATAAAACACTTTATATCGTGGCTAAAAACCATAAAATACACGATATATCATCTGTGCAGGTCAAGTAATTTGAAATCCCTTAAACTTGAGATGCAGTCTCCACTAACAAGGCGGAGATTAATAAATAGTGTTGGAAAACTCCCACTGCTAATAAGAGCTTGAGATTTCATTCCCTTGGAGAAAACTTGAGAATGGTTCAACTTGCTTGGAAACAAAGTGAGATGACACTTATGCTAAAGAAATTGTTGAGAGCATGCCAAAATTGCGCTACCTGCAGTTTTTTGGGGATGGAATAACTAACACTTGGTTAAACGCGATAGTAGACAACTGTTGTCACTTGGATTATCTTGTTGTACGCCAATATTTAAACATCAAGCTTGTTGGGTATCTCAAGAAGCGTTGTCTTGAGAGGATCAAAGTTCTGAAATGCCCAGATGATTTAATGTATGATTGTTCATTCATAGTTAACTAGAGTCTACACGATGAAAACATAAGTTTAATAAAAAAACAAAAATGTGCCTTCGCAAATAATGAATAGAGAATAGCCAATAAAAAAACAAAAATCATATATAACTATAATATTTCCAATATATATTATTAAATATTAAATCTAATCGGTTTACGAATGAGTTCCCACGCGTTCCGCGCGGGTTACAGACCTAGTTCACACAATAGTCACAAAGGTAAACTAGAAAAGCAAGCCACCAAAGTCGATACTCATCATTCAATACTAGTTCATATCAACCTAATTAAGTTGTCAAGATAAATATATCAATATATAACAAAATTGTTAAGGTGTCCATCTAAGCAATCATGTGTTAAGCATAAATCCAACCTATCTGTCAAGCCATGAATAACCTACTGAAAACTCTTATTCCCGACAAAAAATCTACTAAAAAATTATAGCAAAAACCATAGCAAAAGTTATAGAAATCATTATCATAAATAAATAGAAAAGAGCTCAGAAAACTTCTTTAAATCAGAAGACAAAGAGGATGAAATATTTTCCCTTACAACAACAAAACAAAATAACAAAAGATTTGAGAAAGAAATGAAAGCAAAGTGCTCTCTCTTGAGAGTTTTTGTGTAAAGAGAGACACACTCTTCTTCTGAGACGAAAAGTCTCTTTATATAGAGAGTGTGAACGTCCAAGGGCTTCATTTAAGGGATATAGAGGATCAGATGAAGAGAATCAAGTTTCTTTGATCTTATCTCTTCAATCGATCGAATAAAGAGAGGATATTTGATCGATTCTCTTCTAGAATGGTCTTCTAATAGCTCTGAATCTTCTCACACAACTTCTTGTTGTTCCCAAATATCCTGAGTATCTAGAAAGGCTAGGAGCAGTTTCTAGAAGCTTTTTGTTATTATCTACATCTCAATTGATCGATCAACAAAAGTGCATTCGAACTGATGGGTTTTGTTCTTGGGCATAACGTTTTGCTCGTTGGGCCAAATAACTTGATTTATAGCCCATATAAAAGCTAACTCACGTGGCTTGATTTTCTCCAAATTTCACATTAGTCCAAAATGTATAGCATTTTTGTTTGGGCCTGAACATCTGGTGCGGAATTGTTGCCTTAAGCGAGAAAAGCCGTTTTTGTACCTAAAAAGCCTTATTTTCATAAAAACACTTTGAAGTCATAAAATAGTGAAAATCATCACTTTTATCTCGAAATCCTTTGGTTTTATTGTAAAAAGCACTTGAAATATAGGGTAAAAAGCGGTAAAATATCACTCATATCCCCTATGACTATCAAACACAAAGACACTCCGTGATTTTCCCAAATGCCAAATAATTGAAGGATGCATAGAAACATAGATCCCAATAGGTGATAATGCTATCTGCAAGGGATACATAACTAGCGGGATATATGTGTCATATGGGTTACCTAATGTCTCATGGAAAACCTTATATATTGTATTTATTCTCTATAATAATAATTAAGCATTCCTCTGTATCAAAGCCGCCTCAATATCTAAACCTAAATCATTTTTAAAGCTACTTCTTAGGCACTGAAGCAACCCGCTCTCCTAACGGCCTACATTAACTGTTGAAGAAATACATTTTGGATATGTGATATCATGCTTATTTCCGGTTTTTACCAATGGTATCTTTATTTTATCGAATCATATAGTATTTATAGAGTCCAAATGAGTCTTTACAAATCATTGCACCAGTTATGAGTTTTTTGTCGCTTATTGGAGCTTTTGGAGTCAAACTGAGCAAAGAGGAAACAAAGGAACGAGGAATCCAGAGAGATGGAAACATTCAGACGGAGTGGCATTCGACATTACTTGTAGTGGTGTTGCCACTCATCGCGAACTCAATTTTGGAAGTTTCCATATTTACATTTTTTACTCATAAGTTTAAGAAAAACACATTTTTTGTTCAAGTCATGTTTTTTTGTATAAAATACGATTTAAGCGATTTTTTAGGAACTTTTTCTTGATCTTTTGCATTGGAGACCTAGAGATAGTGAGAATTTTTCAAGGGTCACAAGGTTCATACATGCAATTCTTCGAACCCTCAGTATCTCTTACTCTATCTTTTTTATGCAACTTTTGTTCAGTATTATGATTGTTTTTATACTTATGCGTGAGCAGGTTTCTTTTTAAGTTTTGATTTCTTCAAAGGAATATGAGAAATTGTTTAATATGTTAGGGAAGATCGATTGGTTCCTCATTTATATTGTGTTTAATGCTACTTCTTGATTGATCACCTATAATCTGGTCTTAGGTTAATAGTTATCAGATGCAGAAGTATTAATAATTTCATGCATTATCTGATATGAGCAAAATCTCTATATGTAAAGAATTTGGTTTAACGATTTTTTAAACAATTGAACCTGAAATCAATGCTTGTCTAAATCACCTAAACTTTGTAGAGGAATTTGGTTTTCTATGGTTTAGATATAAATAATCTTTACACCGGAAACTGGCTAATTATCCGATGAATGTCGACCGACACTACCTTGAGTGACGATCGACATTGTGTCTGTTCTCATCTAAAATTTTGATATCCTGCAAACTTCCCAAAAGCCTCACTTTTCCCACCAAATTAAAACATAACTTCAGCTGATTTCACGTAGTTATTCGTATTTGTTAATCCAAATTAAAACACAACTTCAGTCGATTTCACTTAATTCTTTCGATATTTCATATCAATTATACCATGTGATATATAATAGAGCTAAGAGTTAATTACTCATTTTAATTAATTTTGGACTGAAAACTCATAAAACTAACTTATGCCATATGTTTCTTCTCCACAAAATTTTAAGATCTTTAGAATATCCTTCGGAGTTAGATAAAAGATATCCGATCCTATTATTCGAGTACGTGTTGAATTGGCTATGGTTGGGCTCTATGAGCGAGTAGTGGGATTGTCCCACATAAGCTTAATAAGTGCACGTTAAAATATAATATAATTATATCTTGATTAGAATGATCACTAACCCTTTTCTAAAAGGTTGGAGAAACTTAAGGTCTCTCGTTTGGAAAGACTAAACCCTAAAATTCATAATCAGTTACTTGAATAATCCAATAAAACTAGAATTGGATCCCAAAATAAACTAAAGAAAACGTAAAATCAGTTCCGGAATCTATAAGCACTTGCAACAAACAATTCACTGTATCGAGTGCAAAAAAACATACAATAATAGAAAATATGTAAAAAATATGATAAGAACATAAAATTTGGGTTTGGTAAAAAAAAAAAAGGAGAACCAATCAGAGGTTGACACATATGAGTTGCTAAACTTGAGAAAGTTGCTTAAATAAGGGTCAGCCCCTAATAAAAATGGGTCAAAATTTTAATTTTCATTTATTTAAATAGTAAATAGTTAAGAAATTTGAGAATAAGCAACCTCAATGGACATGCTATAAGTATATAGTTGAACAAATATGTATCTTATAAATATTAAATTCTTTCTTCTCACATTTTTAATTGTCATGTCCGCAAGGAAAACAACTATTCTAAACAGAAGTATCCACATTATAATGTCTGCAGCAGATGGTAAAACATTAAAATGTTTTTATGATTTTATGATTATTGAAAGCTTTTATGATTTTACATCACCAATCAAAACCACTATTTTAAAATCCTATAAAACTCAGTATCCTTGGTTTCTAGAAAATAATCCAGCGCACTTGAAAATTAATGAAAACCATGTCCCATTTGTCTATATTTTTAACTTAAAAATTTTTACCAATAATGACGCAGATACAATAATAATGTAGTAGGGCCAATGCTAACGTTCGTGAAGAGAGAATCCTAGTGTATAGTGAAAAAATCATCATGGCGTCGTCCACAAAGGGAGAATGCAACTTGTAGTCGCTGTATTATTGTACCTTAAACCTCCACTTTGCCTTAACCATTGGAGGCAAATTTATATTTAATTCTTTTACATTTTAGGCTTTGAATGGTAACACTTAGATGCGCTTTTAGTACATTTTTTTTTTTAAGTTGTCATTCACATTTTTATCACAAATTGCACTTATTTACACTGTTTTTTACGAACTGCATTTAATCTGCATTATACATTTTTAGTATTTGAACCTCACTACAAACCATAATCCACTTATTATGCATCGCTCACCATTCAAAGTCTTAGTGTTTTTGTTGTTTGTTTGACTAATGTTACTAGAATCATTTAAAAGTAGAGGGATCAACATGTGCAGCTTTTTAATCAGTGCCCTCTATCTATGTAAATATCTTCCTCCATTTCGGGACTTTTTAACCTGTCGATTCACCTTTATATAAGTCACTTTCGAATATCATTTATTTGTTATTTATAAGGGGAAAGATATGTTCTTTACTTTACACCTCTCGCTTTGCTTGGATACTACATGCAAGAAATGCGAAATTCCTAGGTCTCAGTCTCACCTGAAATCTTGTATCTTTCTTAAAAGTTTTTAAGTAGGAAAAAATGGTATTGAGGATCTTACAAACTCTAATAAGTTTCTTAAAATCAAATATGTTGTAGTATGTTGAATTCCGAATGATTTAACATTTTGTTATCCTAAATAGAAGTGAGCTGTAATAGCTAAGCCTTGTTTTCCTTTCTGCCACGTTTCTAATTTGTTTTTTATTTGGTTAGCAGGGCCGACTAGCCAAACATATAGAAAATGGCTATGACCGTCCGGTGCGCTCTACTTGGTTAAATCTTATGTCGACGTAAACAAATCTACTTCCTTTTTTTTGTTTTTATCAAACATAAAAGTTAGTACAACATACCTAATAATAAATTATTTGATAATCAATCGGTTTGCACTAATGCTTGGACATTAACGAGTTTTTCAACAATGTGATATTGAAATGATAGTACTAACTATAATGCTTAACAATTTATATTTTCCCAACTACTAGAGAACATACTGGAAAACTTTATTAGGATCTTACATTAAAAGGTAAAAGAAACTTTTCTATTCAAAAACTCTTTGAATTGAAAATTCATGAAACGAGAACCTGCTAGATTGATAAAGTCATTATGTCAAATGCAAATAAAATCCCAACGATAGTTAGCAATTACAATATATATAAGATAAAGTGTTAATAGCCTAGTGATAGTACAATATAAGTTTTTGTGTTCCAGATTCGAATCACCTTTGGTACGGAGAGTTATTCTTTTTAAATTGGAATTTTTAGATACTGATTCCGAATACCGGGAAGACTATGAGCCGGAGGTCTAGAATTCCCATCAGTTTATTAAAAAAAAAGTCATAACTAAATTATTATAAGTTTGAAGTGGATAAAACTTAACAATTTTTGTGTATTTAGTTTTAAAAAGATTATTTCTCCGACCTTTTAGATCACAACCATTTGGTACAGTACATGATATACCGACAAATATATAAGTTTTGAAATGTTTACAAGTGTTAAATCATAAAAATGAAAAAGAGGTAAGTACACGTATATGAATATTTGGGTTGTGCAAGTAAGGGATTTGCTGAAGGAGAAGATGACATGTGAAAGAAGCAAGAAGCTAGAAAAACTCTGGCAACCACAAGAAAAGGGTATAAAAGGACAAAAACAGTAATGGAGGGGTCGGCTTGGGGAATTACAAAGAAGCTGAAAACCTTGCCACCACATGAAAGAAACAAATGTCTTTGTCCCAAGATAATGAAATCACACTACTGTTTGTTGTCTCATGTGTCTGTTGTTTGTTTTATATCTCATCATCGATGAAGAACCACATTTTATATAAAAAGACCCATCAATCCCCATCTCTCTTCACATGACCATTTGAATCGAATCTCCTCTCATTTCTTCTTTTGTTTTGTTGGAGTTAGATAAAATCAAAGGACCAACTAAAGTGTCAAAATTAAACCCTTATCCACCATCCTCCTCTCTTCTCCTTATAACACCACTCTTCTCTCTAACAATCTTCCAAGTGCCTCAATAAGCAATGGTGAGTTTTACAACTATTTCTCTGTTTTTTTCTTCTTCTTTTTTGCATCTATTAATGGTTTTTATTGTCTCTTATAGGTGCATGTGTCATCGCATGGAGCAAAAGATGGCTCCGAAGAAGCCTTCGATTACAGAGGAAACCCGCCGGATAAATCCAAAACCGGTGGATGGTTAGGTGCCGGTTTAATCTTAGGTACAATCTCTAGTCTCCAAAATCAGAAAAAAATTTCCTCTGTTTTTCCATCTTCTAACAAAACATTTCCTCTGCTTTTAGGGAGTGAACTGTCGGAGAGAATATGTGTAATGGGCATATCAATGAATCTTGTGACGTACCTTGTGGGAGATTTACACATCTCATCGGCGAAATCAGCAACCATAGTCACCAATTTCATGGGAACTCTCAACCTCTTAGGACTTCTCGGTGGCTTCTTGGCTGATGCTAAGCTCGGTCGCTACAAGATGGTCGCAATCTCAGCCTCTGTTACAGCTCTGGTATATACCTAACCATTTCGTATTACCTCGATTATCTCGAACAAATTCCAAATCTGAATCTTGCCTTGTTGTGTACACAGGGAGTGTTGCTTTTGACGGTGGCTACAACCATCTCTAGCATGAGACCACCACCATGTGACGATTTCAGAAGACTCCACCATCAGTGCGTAGAAGCAAATGGTCACCAGTTAGCTCTTCTCTACGTCGCTCTCTACACCATAGCTCTAGGCGGAGGAGGAATCAAATCCAACGTTTCCGGTTTCGGGTCTGACCAATTCGACACGAGTGATCCCAAAGAAGAGAAACAGATGATTTTCTTCTTCAACAGATTCTATTTCTCCATCAGCATAGGATCTCTCTTCGCCGTGATCGCTCTGGTTTACGTGCAAGACAACGTCGGGAGAGGCTGGGGTTACGGAATCTCCGCCGCTACTATGGTGGTTGCAGCAATTGTTTTGCTCGCCGGAACGAAATTGTATCGTTTCAAGAAACCTAAGGGAAGCCCTTTCACTGTTATTTGGAGGGTTGCTTTCTTGGCGTGGAAGAAAAGAAAACAGAGTTACCCTGCACATCCGAGTCTTTTAAACGGTTATGACAGCACAACGGTTCCACACACAGAGAGGCTCAAGTGTTTAGACAAAGCCGCGGTTGTCGTGGAAGAGAGCTCTCCTGGTTCCAAGGATTTCAAAGAGAAGGATCCGTGGATCGTATCGACTGTTACACAAGTCGAAGAGGTGAAACTTGTTGTGAAATTGATGCCTATTTGGGCTACAAACATTCTCTTCTGGACGATTTACTCCCAGATGACCACTTTCACGGTCGAACAAGCAACGTTTATGGAACGAAAACTCGGATCTTTCACCGTTCCTGCGGGGTCGTTCTCTGCTTTTCTCATCCTCACCATACTCCTTTTTACTTCTCTTAACGAGAGAGTCTTTGTGCCTTTGACTCGAAGGCTCACAAACAAACCGCAAGGAATCACCAGTCTCCAGAGAATCGGAGTAGGGCTTGTGTTCTCAATGGCTGCAATGGCTGTAGCAGCCGTTATAGAGCACACTAGACGCGAGACAGCGGTTTCAAAAGGTACAAAGATAAGCGCGTTTTGGTTGGTTCCACAGTATTTCTTGGTTGGTGCGGGTGAAGCATTTGCTTATGTTGGACAGCTTGAGTTCTTCATAAGAGAAGCACCAGAGAGGATGAAATCCATGAGCACGGGATTGTTTCTAAGTACCATTTCCATGGGATTCTTCGTAAGCAGCTTGCTGGTTTCGCTAGTCGATGAGGTTACGCACAAGAGCTGGCTACGAAGCAACCTTAACAAAGCGAGATTAAACTATTTCTACTGGTTGCTTGTGGTCTTGGGAGCATTGAACTTCTTGATATTTCTTGTGTTTGCAATGAAGCATCAGTATAAAGCAGATGTGATTAGTGTTGAGACCGGAGATTCGGAGGAGAAGAAGAAAGACAAGTCTGAGTTTGAGCTTAAGGAGATTCCTTGAGCCAAAAGCTTTCTTCCATTTTCTTGCTTGTTATTTTGCTTTAAAGATTTTATTTTTTTTGTATTTAAGTATTTGTGTGGGTATGAAATAGAAGATTATTAAATATCACTAATATGGTTTGGATTGTAATTTTTTAAGAAAGTTGTTAGTATATAAAAAGAAAATGTGTGTTTTTGCTATTTCAAGAATGCTATAAAACGAGGCATTTCGTTCATTCTTAAAGAGGACAAGAGAGTTTTTATAAACGGAAGAAATTGACCAGAGAGTGTGAGACTAAAGATCGGAGAAGAAACAGTATCTTGCGATGGCCGATGAGTCAGAAACGGCAAAAAACGAGAGAATGATCACTACTTTTACAGAGATTACATTATCGTCGAGAGAAGAAGCGATGGTCTATCTTGAAACTCATCGGTGGGATATCTTGTCTTCCTTGGAAGCCTTCACTGAAAACAAGAATGTCCCAAACCCTAGTGCCGAACAGCTTCACCGACGTTCTCAGTCTGATGAATCTGCCGCTTATTTCCCGGCGGTATCGTCTCCGCCGCAGTCAAACCGTGCGGAGAGCCAAGGCCGTCAAAGAGCGGCGAACATCCCTGCAGCGGGGAACAACGGAGGAGGAGAACAAAGGTCAGCATTAATCAATTTCTGTTTCGCATAGGGTTCTATAAAAGACCTTAAATCTTGCTTAATAGTCTTGTTGTATGTGTGTTAGTGGCAACGAGTCAGATGCAAGAAGACCATCAAGATTAGAAAATGTTCTACCTGAGCCTCATGTGACGGTCACGCACTACCTAACTGTCTGGAGAAATGGTTTCACTATCAACGATGGTCCGTTAAATCCCTTGGATGACCGGATTGATGCACCCTTTCATGAGGTTATTATCTTTCTTCTCATTTCAACTTCAATATTGGTCTATCACTTGGATAACATATGTTCCATGTCAATGCCAGCTTATACAAGGATTGGACTTCCCACTTAAACTCGATACCAATACCAGTATTAGTGCCGAAATCATCTACCGTGAAGAAGAAGACTTCCCTGTATATATTACTCTCTCTCTCTTTCTCTAATGTTTTCCTCAAGATGAGCCGGTCAAGTTAAAGCCCTTGTTGTTCCTTTAGGAGTCACCAAAACCGTTTACTCCATTCCAAGGAGTCGGAAGAGCTCTAGGCCCATCAGTCTCTGTCTCTGCTCACCCACCAGCGTCATCAGGGAGCCTAGTCGTAGATCCTGCAAGGCCAACAACCTCGATCCAGATCATATTATTAGACGGCACACGCATTGTCTCCCAGTTCAACATTCACCACACCGTTGGAGACATCGAAGGCTTCATAGACGAGTACAGACCAGGTTCCTCCGGGCACTGCGAATTACTGAGAATGGGGTTTCCTCCTTCACCACTCCCTCACCCTAACGAAACCATCGAGGAAGCTGGCATCGTCAATTCTGTCCTCATCCAGAAGTTGGACATTTGGTAAATATTACCAGAAACGTTTTTCTCTAGGCCGGCTACTCTTCAAGTGTTTTTGACCATTTGTTTTCCTTGATTCATTGGAGAACAAAGTACAGTTTATATATAGACCTATATAGATCATAATAGAACTTTAATTACTATATGGTTTGGAATCTTTTGAATGTAAGTATATAATGTTTCTCTTTCATTACTGGAAAGACATTTTTGATTGGTTGCTTTGCTAGAAGAAGGGTTGACTGTAAACAGTCTTATATATTGAGAAATTGATTCATGGAATTTTGTGAACACCAATATTTGCAAATAAGAGATGAGAAACGAGCGTATAGTTCACCAAAATTTGTTCAAAGTTCATTAAACCAATACATAAATTTTAAGTAATGGACTTAAATTGTTCTTAATCAAGAAAACACTAGACTCAAAGAGCACTAGGTAAGCGTATCCAAAAATAGAGTTTACAATGGACTAATTAATAACCATATCATTTTTCTTTATTCTGCCTCCTTGCTTGATATGGACCAAACTTGGACACAGAGCACCATTTGAGAGATTCTTTTCTTTGTTTTGCCTTCTTCCCTTTTGCCTCCTTGCTTTATATGCCTTAAACTTGGAACATAGGCGCACCATCTTGTAGATGTTCTTCTTCTTTTTTTTTTTTTTTTTTTTTAAAAA
>OVAP01002317.1:0-19908 GCA_900406295.1 Aurinia saxatilis
AATAGTGACTTGTATAGTTTTCAAATGTAATGATTACGCGATTAGCTTTAGTCTCTTATTTCAAATGACTATATATATAAGTCTCTCTACAATATCATTTACAGATTAATGAAACAAGATAAGTCCTAAGTTTTGCATTTAATAAAAAACGGGTACCACTAATTATAATACATTTTGTAGCTTAACAGGCTGGAGACGTCTCTATACAGCTCTTAATTAATTAAAGCTTCCAAGTCATTAGGTTTTTATAAATCAAAGTTAGTGAGAGTCCAATACAAATTTCAAAATTTCAAACCAAATTTCAAACCAATTTAGTGATTATTCATTTTTTTTTCCTTTTGAAGAGTTTAAGTTTTTTCCGCGTGTGATTTCAATCATCCTTAATCATTTGTAAAAAAAAAATGATGATAAATATTCAAATTTCAATGGGTTTTGGAAAGATTGGTCTGAGTTTCGGTCTAAATTTTTTTATCAATTCTTTAACATTAACATTGGTACATAGTTATATATATATATAGTTTTCAATCACATGATTTGTATATTAAAGCTTCCTAAAGGCATANTTCCTTTTGAAGAGTTTAAGTTTTTTCCGCGTGTGATTTCAATCATCCTTAATCATTTGTAAAAAAAAAAAATGATGATAAATATTTAAATTTCAATGGGTTTTGGAAAGATTGGTCTGAGTTTCGGTCTAAATTTTTTTATCAATTCTTTACCATTAACATTGGTATATAGTTATGTATATAGTTTTCAATCACATGATTTGTATATTAAAGCTTCCTAAAGGCATACATATATAGTTTTCAATCACATGATTTGTATATTAAAGCTTCCTAAAGGCATACACGTCTGTACGAATTCTGAAGCGTTAATATTTTGTTTATTATGCGTGAACTAATTCTATCTATTAAAATCAAATCTGAAGTTTACAAAAATCCAATTTTGAAGTTGCCTCGTGTATTCATCAACGACACACACTACATAATAACCAAGCTACTAATTGTACGTATAAAAATCAATTGTTATAAATGTTTAAATTACTATAAATTAGCTATCATGATCGTTAGTTAGTAATAGCGACCACCATATTGATTTACGACTTTTCCCCATTTTTCTTCAACGCGAAAATGATCCCAAACCATTTTGCTTGGACGTACACGTAATAATGTCCAGCTCATAAATTATTCGACTCTTCATAAATTAAGATGCAATTTGACGATTAGTTTAATTCAACAAAATGTTCGTTATGTACTTAAACCATATTTATTCAAATTTTATACTAGAAATAACCAATACTTATTCAGTTAACATGGTATTTTACTTTGACAAGTTGTAAAACACATCACGGAGAACAACAAAGACAACAAGTATATCTTATACGTTAGATATTTTTCACCGACACTTTTTAAGTAATAAATTAAATCAACATCATAACAAACTTGAAATTTGACCGATGTTTACATATATATGCACGGACGGATTAACTGACATAATATTTATATTGTAATAATGTATGTTTTGGTNGCACATCACGGAGAACAACAAAGACAACAAGTATATCTTATACGTTAGATAATTTTTCACCGACACTTTTTAAGTAATAAATTAAATCAACATCATAACAAACTTGAAATTTGACCGATGTTTACATATATATGCACGGACGGATTAACTGACATAATATTTATATTGTAATAATGTATGTTTTGGTTTACCCTTAATCATAAATCGTAAGCAATACTACATAATTCAATTTGATTGAAATAGATTATTTGGTAGTTATTATTGGTGACAAATTGTTGAATCAGTTAAAACATAAAACTTGATATGATCATAAGAAGTAAATTACAATTTTTTTACCGATAAAAGATACATATTTATCAAGAACCTTTTTGGCAACATAATTACCGTTTATATTTTGTTTTAACTTCTAATCATTTATTTTGATTATCTTTGCCAACTGAACGTTTTAATCGTATATACAATGCATTTACCTAGTTTGAAATGTGGTTCACCTAACTGCTTCTACAGATGCTTTCAATCAAAGTCTATAGTTGATATTGTATATTATTTACAAATTAGTGAGTTCCTTTAGGTTAAATTTGTAATTAGTGTCTATATTTGGTGGCAGAAAATGTTGAAAGTGATCTTGAGAGTTGAGAGGATAGTATTAAACTTCAAATTGTACCAAGACCGGAGTAATCTGCCTTAGGAAAGTTAGTTGGTCCCAAAAAATTCTAAAAATCCTACAAATTCAGATATTATGCTTCTAATGTAACATGCAAAATATTCGTTTTAAATTAGCAAATTTCCTAACTTCGAAAAAGGAAGAAGAAAAAAAACCCACAAAATTCTGAAAAGTCTACACCTTCGAAATTGTATATCTCCTTTTTCTACAAATGAAATAGTATTTTAAAGATTGAGACAAACATGACTGGACAATCAATAAAAAAAAAAATGTTGGAATTATTGTTGCTCAAAACAGTTTTGTAGAAGAGTAAAAAGACAGACAGATATAGTTTGATTTCTGATACTCACTCTTCCCACATTGCTTCNCTTACCCTTAATCATAAATCGTAAGCAATACTACATAAACCAATTTGATTGAAATAGATTATTTGGTAGTTATTATTGGTGACAAATTGTTGAATCAGTTAATACATAAAACTTGATATGATCATAAGAAGTAAATTACATTTTTTTACCGATAAAAGATACATATTTTTTTTTGTCAACAACAATTCTGCATTATACTATGTTCGAATCCAGGTGGTTGATACAGTGATAGCAATAGTATAACCGCTAGGTTAGGCTACAGATTTACCAAGAACCTTTTTGCAACATAATTACCGTTTGTATTTTGTTTTAACTTCTAATCATTTATTTTGATTATCTTTGCCAACTGAACGTTTTAATCGTATATACAATGCATTTATCTAGTTTGAAATGTGGTTCACCTAACTGCCTCTACAGATGCTTTCAATCAAAGTCTATAGTTGCTATTGTATATTATATACATATTAGTGAGTTCCTTTAGGTTAAATTTGTAATTAGTGTCTATATTTGGTGGCAGAAAATGTTAAAAGTTATCTTGAGAGTTGAGAGGATAGTATTAAACTTCAAATTGTACCAAGACCGGAGTAATCTGCCTTAGGAAAGTTAGTTGGTCCCAAAAACTTCTAAAAATCCTACAAATTCAGATATTATGCTTCTAATGTAACATGCAAAATATTGGTTTTAAATTAGCAAATTTCCTAACTTCGAAAAAGGAAGAAAAAAAAACCCCACAAACTTCTGAAAAGTCTACACCTTCGAAATTGTATATTTCCATTTTTCTACATTAAATGAAATAGTATTTTAAAGATTGAGACAAACATGACTGGACAATCAATAAAAAAAACAAAATGTTGGAATTATTGTTGCTCAAAACAGTTTTGTAGAAGAGTAAATAGACAGACAGATATAGTTTGATTTCTGATACTCACTCTTCCCACATTGCTTCATTATTACATCACATGGCCACACGTTTCGGTCAAATCCTACCGGCTTAACCGGTTACTTCCCTTTGGCTTATTACTTGACTTTGTTGCCATAATCCCCAAACCAATCAGCAGCCATCAATTATCAACATTTTTTCCAGTTTTCCACAAACTATCAAACAATCAATCTAGTTGGTGTAAATGAATCTAGTGGAGTTTATTACAAATTGTAAGATCAAAACGATTTGGTTCCACTAAACTACTTTTATCAACCATGATGTTGATTTTCTAAAGATGTAAAACCAATATGAAAGTTACATATTGCCATGACCAATCCCCACCACTAATGCTTTGTTTTAGTTCGTTCTTACCATTTTTAGTTTACTTAAAAACAAATTCACTAGTTTACTCCGTCAGTTTGTCTAACTATAGTTTGATGATAAACATGTAATATACCAGATACTTTTGTTACATTACTTATATATTTTCCTATTAGTCTCCAATAACAAAACTGTTAATCCAATAAACTAAATCAAATCTGAAAAATTGTAATGCGTTAGTTCGTTTAACAGAATTTTCCTGTAATCAAATTCTCCATTCATATATGAAAAATGACTTAGAATTGGTTACTTATTAGTTGCAAAATAGGTAAATTTTAACATAAATATTATTTACAATTAGCTCGGTTTTGGATTATAGTCAATGCATCCAAACAAAAGTTTAGCTTAAACTTCTAAAAACACATGTAAAAAAAAACTTTTAAGAACTCCCACAAATAACACTATTGTAAATTTGTAATGAGCCATTTAAGATACAAAATTAACCAAAATTGAGTGGGACGGATTCTAGAAATTCCTCCTTTTATTACGAAACACACACACACACACTGTTTCAAAAAAAAAAAAAAAAAAAAAAAACACACACACAGTTTCGTAATGTTTGAACAGTTGGCTAAAGTGACCCCACGGCGGCGTAATTCGGACAGCAGCCTCCAACAACTAACTTAGCCTTCCTCATATGTCTCATCTTTTGGTCTTTATATATTTGTTTTATTTATTTTGTTGTACCTTTTTCTTCATAAATATGTTTAACAAAATCTTCATTATCTTTTTGTTTATTGTTGCTACTAAAATAATCAATCCATGATATAAAATATGGCATTCTTTTATTGCTGCCTAAGCCTTGGAATTTGCTACTAGTAAGATGCTTCTCATAGGTATCGTCTAGATGAATATTCTTTTACTATTTTTTACAAAATGTAATTTGATTAAATATATACTAAGATTAGTTCACCGACAAGTTTAGGAGATTAACCGATTGATGTGGTTAGGTTAGGTTGGCAAAAATTTCCACGAATAAAATTCTTCTACAAACAAAAAAGATAGCTTAGTCACTAAAAGAGACAACCGCATAAAAGAATCCAAAGAAACCTTATAAGACTATAATGGTTATGTATAGTGCTATAATGCACTTTCTTTAATCTTTGCATGAACATGAATTTCAAATTGTACTCTGAAAGGGGGTATATCTTTAATCGTGATTAGATAGGTAGAGATATGATCATTTAATCATAATAATATAGGTCCACAAGGTTTTATGGCATAAATTTTCTACTTATGAATAGCTGATACAGTATATATTAAGATATTGTAAGTAGTTGTAACAGATTCAAAAAAAATATCCTTAGTGACTTTGAACTATCAGCGTTAATTTCATATTTTAAATTTAAACCTAAATATATAGATAGAATGATCATTAATATAATTCGTACAAAATATTTCCAAATTGTTGATAAAAAAGGGTCCAAGTGTCAGTAAAGAACTGATCACTTATATTACAAATAAATATGGAAAAAAAATTACAAAAAGAAGAAACAAAAAACACTACTCTGCTTACGACTTATAAGAGTGTCGTTTTACTTGAAAGCTTACACATCAACTAATACGAAAAAACAAAGTGATAAAAATATTAATTAGGAAATTGACAGATTAACAGAGCTTAATTAGGTTATTAATATCCACTTAACAAAAGCGATACAGCATCTTACAGTTGTCAGAAAGTTGAGGAAAACGTGAACTCCAAAGATAAATTATTTTCACATTCGTTTGCTATCCTTTTATCTTTCTTTCTATTACTATTTGTTTTCTTCCACAAAGTTTTTAATTTTTTTTTTCTTTTAACCAACTCGATCAGTATTATTGAGAATAAGCAATAGAAGAATATAAGAAAGAATAAATCAAAATCATAAAAACTGTAATATCACAAGTCTAAATAAAACTATCTAGATATTACTGAGTCAACTATGAAGGTCTTTATGATCTTGAAACCATAAAAATTCTTCTTAAACAGAGAGTCCAAACAATCTTCTGACTTTTGAATCTTCAAATCTTGTATCTTTGTTTTGTCAAGTCTTTTAATTGAAAAAAATAAACTCCAACAAAGAAAAACCGAGAGAAAAAACCCCAACCATTATTTTCTGTTTAATGTGACGGATTTATATATATTTTTTTTTATCATTTTTCATGAAAGGCTAAAATGTTGAAAAAATTAACACAACCTTTAAACTTATAAAGAGCACGATACATATCAAAATTTTAGCAAATAGTTATTTAGATATGCTTTATCGATTTTAAACAAATACAATCTTGTAACCATGAAGACCACCCATTGCTAAGATATATTGACAACTATTTTGATCGTTCTTTTTTTTTTTATGAGATTTCATTTTTAACGTTTCTAACTTTAAAAATTTGAGTGAAATCTTTTAACCTTTTTAAAAATTATTACGTAATAAATTTGACTACTTATTAGTACCTTAACCTATACAGTTTCAATCTCACCAATCATATCACAATGATCACATTAAGTCAGTAGTCACTATACAATTTTCATAGGAATATCAATACCAGCTACTGTAAGCAAAATCTAGAAACCAAGGAAATAACATACACATTTTTTGGTTAAATTTGAACCAATTATATATTTTTGTAAACTACATGGGAATATCAATATCAGCTATGCAAGAAAGGGCGTGAAAAAGAGCTTAGAGTCTTCCTTTCTAGGGTTAGGGACTAAAGATAAAGATCTTTATAGGGTTCTAGTGCAGTGCTACTTAAGCTTTCTTCTTTATTAATGACTAATATATAAACCAAATCTCATTTTTCATTTACATTCATTTCTTGATCATATTGGTGCTATGCTATTAGCTACGTTTATTATTCTATAGAATCTAGAAGAACAAAACTATTGAATATTTCTTACTTTATGTAATAATTTATGATTCTTTTTAGAAAATGACTGAAAAGGTAAATTGAAGGGTATATTAATTTATGTGATCTAGTTTCTCCACTTTTATTTTTAACTTTAGCAGATTGTAACTTTTGCTAACATGTTTACCAGTTCTTTGTAGATAACTAATATATATACTAAGAATTTTGAAGTTAAGAAAAAAAAAAGTTGGTATCATATGTTTGATCACCAGAAGCTTCCTCAATCACTGTATTTACATAAGAAAATAGCTGAGTGCACATCAACATCTGGAGTTTTATACTTGGAATTATCTAGTTGTCATAAAAAACTGAAAGAGACAGGATCAAATAACCAGTGTTATGTCTTAGTGGATGCATACACACAGAGAGATATATTCATAGTCTTTACTTATCTTTCTTATAAAAAGTTGTTAACCTAATTATATGTGTTGTTTTCTTAAATTTATATTTGCATTGTAATATATTTGTTTATCCATACATGGAAGTGCCAAAACCGACTGGTTCCTATCCTCTGCATGTATGAATTATAGATGCTATAAAGATAAAAACTCAGAACATATTTTAGTTTTGACAACACTTTTCTTAAAACTGAATAAAAGCAAGTGAAATATGAATAAATGGATTCCAACCGAAATCCAATGAAACCACGTTATTGGGTCTACAATCCAAAAAGCGATGTCATAATATTTTTCACATGTTCACAAGAAAGAGTTGAGGAAATCTGATGACTTGACCAACCGAACTTTCTCAATTTGAGAACTCTAAAAAGATTGATCGGGAACTAATACAAACTAGTGTCTACATATAATTTGTTTTCTCCTGTTTATTAGCAAAACATATTTTTATCGTTTGGGTCACCAAACATCCGTAAGATAAACTTAAGGTTCAAGTACAAAGAGTTCAAACTGTAACAAAGCACGTTTCACAAGCAAATCTACTGCACCATTTTGTTTTCGAGGGGTGTAGATAAGGGATACATTACATCCAGGTGACTGCTACTCACTGGTTGCCGTTGTACGTACTCGAAACTATTTGTTACACACATCATTCAGAAATTGATGAAAGGCCCGTGACATGGCCCATGGGCCGACTTCTGCGAACAACAAGTTCTAAGTTTCCTCAAAATCTGCATGCATATTATTGAGAATTATAAAGACAAAAATTAGGTAAACAGATACTTTTAAAACATAAATTTGCTAAATGTGGTTTTAAAAATCTTTGCTAAATGAGTGGTTTTTGCATGTATAATGTATTTTTTAACCTTAAATTTAACAAACTTTTACAAAATTAAACAAAATCATCAAAGCTTGGTTTTTGTCAAATTAAATTGGTTTATAATATTTTTAGCTGTAAATTTAATATGTTTAACGTGATATTTTTTTTTTCAAACCCAGACCATTCTCTACGGAGAATTGTGTAATTTTTTTTATATATCAAGATCATCCACCATCCACCATTCACCGTACATAATCATACATGACCATACACTATCCACTATACACCATCCACGACTAACATTCACCGTACACCACGACCATACACCATCCACGACTAACATCCACATGACCATATACTATCTATTATACACCATCCACTATGATCATACACCACCCACTATGACTATACACCATCCACAACGATCATACACCATCCACTACTAAAATCTATTAGATTATAAAAAATTACGTTTTTGATATCATATTAACAATTAAAAAAAATATATATATATATATATAATAAAAATTAATTCTTATAAGATCCATAAAAATTAAAAGAAAAAAAAAATTCTCGCAACTAACCAAACATTACATATTTTCTTAATATAAGGTTAATTTTGTCATTAAAAAATCGAAAACCAAAAACCACCCAATTACTCATTACCTTTTAAAAAACCATCCAATCACCTAGATTTCCTAATATAAATGCACTTGCATTTCAACAATCCCGTAAGTGTCAAGTCCTCCTGAAACATAAAACCACAAGTCCGTAAGTGAATTTTTATGAATGGATACATGTGGAGTACAAATTTGGTTTGATTAATGTAGGTGTATCATTTGGGCTTGGGCTGCCTGTGGCAATCCACCTGTACTATAGCCCCTCAACTCATATCCACATGTATTTTCGACCTCTTCTCAGTTCACCTTGTACTTAATAAACTCTTTGCACTTCCACCTAAACTTTTAAATTCACTCTAATTCCACAAATCCAGTTATTTTTTTTTTAAGGCTTTTCAAAACCGCATTTTGTAATTGCGATTACACACTAACTCGAGTTCAATAGTTAACTCAAATGCAACACTCTACCTGATTTAGAGGTATCGAAATTTTGCAAAAAAAAAAAAAAAAAATTTGGGGATTTTTTTTAATTAGGATTTTATAATAACAAATTTAAATCTGCGTACTTGTTCGACTTCTCCTTCTTCTTCTTCTCCTTGTTAGACCAGTTTTAGAAAAACAAGATTTAGTCACTGATCATACCAAGAAAGATTTCTCTGCAGTAGTGAACTCGCATCAAATAGTTGTTGGTCACAAGTGTAATTGACTTCAACAACACACATAGCAAAAGTGGAGCTGCTCTCGTGAACTTCCATGCTTATTACAATACTGAGGATGTCAACACCTGTTTGAGTTATCATTGACTATTCGTGTTGGAATTTATTTCATTTATTTAATCGACTTTTTCCATTCTTCTTCATGATAAAAATTAAAATCAAAATTGAGAATGACAACATGTCTTTAGGCTCGTGTTCTGGCAATGATGAGTCTATGAAGATGGAACTTACTTGCTTATCATAATTTACAGCTTCCTGATGATGAGAGATCTAAAGGTATGTGAATAATTTTGTTTTCTCAACAAACGTTTAGCTTGAAGGCATGATCCCAATCTATTTTATCTCTATAATTCTGGTATCGTACTTAATGATTCCTTTTGTACTATAAGACAAATAAGGAGAGGAAGAGAAGATGATGGATCAGAAGGAGAAGAACAAGGAGAAGAAAAGAAAAACTAACAAGGAGAAGAGAAGACAGAAGTAGAACAAGGAGAAGAGCCGAACCAAAAGGAGAAGAACAAGGAGAAGAGATGACTCAAAATAATCTAGAGAAAGTCAAAGTGTTGAACGACGCTGAGTTGGAGACAACGATAAAGAAAAACGTAAATTTGGTTTTGTTATTTTAAAAGCCTAATATTATAAAATTGACTCATATCTAGTTTTTTAAAAACCTCTAAATCAATTAGAATATTTCATTTGATTTAACTATTTAACTCGAGTTAGTGTGTAATCGCAATTACAAAATATGATTTTAAAATTTTTAAAATCAATTAAAAAATAATTGAATTTGTGGAATAAGAGTGAATTTAAAAGTTTATGTCGAATTGATAAGAGTTTATTAAGTACATAGTGAACTGACAAAAAAAATTGAAAGTACAAATGAATATGAGTTGAGGGACTATAGGACATGTGGTTTGGTTTGCTATATAGGCAGCCCTTTGGGCTTCCGTTCATAGATGAGACTCAAACCCATTAGACCGGCAGTGACTTAATAAGTTTTATTTGCATACAATCCATAAGTCAAAACCAAAACCAAAGTACATCAAAGCAAGCAAGTCAAACTAAATATGGTCTGGAGGGACATAATAGCAAAGCAATATAATATATCCAAAAGTGGAATTAATGTTTCCCAAATATTCCTTTGATCTATGGTTCTAAGCTTTGGGTCCTAATGTGTTCCAAAACAAATTGTGAAAACAGATGGGAAATTGTATTACTTTTAAGATGAAAAAGAATATAAGAGAACATAAAGACTTGAGTTTTGGAATATACCTCTAGTTGACTAATATATTTAGATAAATACTTAACTACTAGTATCTTTAGATTAAGTTTAATTGTTTTTTTTTTCTTGTTGCATATAAGTATAAGATAAAAAAATTATTTTGGTATTCTTATAGTATTTAAAATATTATCTAAAAAGATCTAAAGAGATTATTGAAGACGAATAGTATCATAACAAAGTATATCGTGATATGCTAAGTATTATCAGATATCATGATATGCTTTTTCGAGATGTTAAATATAAAACTGTTGAAACCAAATTGTCAACATATATGTAGACAAATAACTAAAATTTTGATGTGTTTAGGTGTTATGAGGTGGATTAACAGAAGTTAAAAAAAAAAACTATATGCTTAACATCAAGACGGTGTATATTTGACCTAGGATATGTGACAAATTTGGACAACTATGATGAGATCTATCTGTTTACCACATTATGTTGATGATAGTTATACGCAAAAACTCTAAAATTTTATGATTTGAAAATGAAAACATATATATGCATGCTTGTTGAATCCATTTCAAAAGAATGCATTACAATGAGCTTCATGGTATTTTAAACAGAAATGTGGAATCCATATAAAATGTTATAATAATAAATACAATGGCGGATCTATCCCAAATCTATGGATATTCATCATAATTTAATAAAAACCACATGTTGATGTTTTAATATATAATATCAATTAATCGAATAAATGTAAAATAGATTTTCTTCTCATGGGCTGCCTTTGTCTTGGATCAATGGGATGGTCTAAAACAAAAACAAAATATAGTTTTGGTATTGTTATTATAAAGTTGTTATTTTCGACAATATGTAAAGCATATATAATAAAATACAAATTAGCTTAACAAAAACAAAAGTTGATTAGCAAGTTGTTTCCTGTATAAATACAAAAATGGAATCTTAATACCCACTTGACGACAATTAAAGCAATGCATACTACTATAACCAAAAAAGGTACGATCCATTTATCTGTAAATGTATTCATTCACCCAAACTTTGTATAGTCCACACCATTGATTTTTGCCTCTATCTCATGTCCTCATAGTGTGCTTTTCTTTTGTTAACAAAATGTATCTTCTTTTGCTTAGTGTTAATAACATTATTATGTATTTTTATCATCAACTGAATTCATGTGGCGATACAAGGATATCTATTGTGTATTTCAGTATATACTACTAGTATGGTCCATTTTTATGTTTTGCCATCATTAATGTTATTACCTACCACTAAAATTGTTTATTACCATTGACTCAGTTATTACAACGATCCTTTGTTACCAACTTACTACTAATAGTAGTAGTACTAATTAAATAAGTACGTATGTATTTTTTTTACCATTCAAATCCAACACCTTAGAAATCAGATCTTATACACATCTAATATCTCCAACCAACATCTTCATTATCTCCATAGATTGTACTTAATAAAAGTTGTATAAAACGACAATTAGTCGATTTAATCAACGTCAAAACTCCCATCTGTCAGACCACGTGAGGTGCACGTGCCGTTGACGGGCACTCTCTCTTCGTCAAAGCCACCACCTCAAGGCACAAGCCTGCTCTCTAATTTGCTCTCATTACTTTAATCAATATTTAACAATACTAAACCATTTTTAGTAACCCTCTTGCACTATTATATTAACTAATCTTTCTCTCTTTTTCTAAAGCCTCTTATTTTCTAGACTTTTCCCCTTAAACTTTTTTAGGGTTTTTCTTTTTCTTTCCGGTCATGTACCCTCCTTCCTCCTCCAAGTCCACCAATCCCAAAGGCGGCGACGACGAGGAGATCAATCGGTATGATCTAGCCGCGGGTACAACCCGTGATTTCTCCTCTCTTGGCTCCCAAAGTCACCACAATCCTCCACCTCCTCCACCAAGGCAGCAGCACAATTCCAACGTCGTTGGCCAGTATTTTACGGGCGATCCGGCTTCGATTGGTTCGGATTCGGGCACTTCTTCTTCTTTGTTTCGACATAGAAGCTCTCCTGCCGGATTTTATGACCAACATCTTCCAAATGATCCCAACGGTAACTTTTCATTTTCTTGCATTTTCTTTCCTTACTAAAGTTTTACCCCTCCTAGTGGCTTTACCAATTTTGATTTTATATCTCAATAGAGGCATTAAACAGTTAAACCCCTAAATAATTATATAACACAGGCAGAAATAGGCAATTCAAATACCGTTTTTTTGAAGAAAATGTTTTCAGGTTTTTTTTTTTTATCTTATCTTACGCAGATAGATAATTTCCAATTTCTATATAAAATTGTAGATTTTTTAACCCATTGCAGCTAAAATCAGCACATTATAAATTTTAAACACTGATAAATTTAAATACCATCCTGTATATATAAGAAAAAGATCATTTTAATAACTTTAGTTTTGGTCTTACTTCAACTTTTTGAAGGAATCCTGAAATTGTACAATTGGTACAATATGTAATCATATTAATAAATATTAGGAATCTCATATCAACAATAATATGAGACATAAAGTAATATAAACAATGTGTGTCAATTAAATTAATTCAAGTGGTTTAAAGTTTAAAACTCATTAAAATTACATTATATCAAAATGAGAATGTATGTGACATAACATAACATAAACCAAAATAAATCAAGAGTTAATTAGTGCAGTAATTTTGGTTTAAAGTTTAAAACTCATTAAAATTACATGATATCAAAATGAGAATGTATGTGACATAACATAACATAAGCAAAAAAATAATCAAACGTAAAAAATACTTATTCCAAAATTAATCTCTTGTAAGATTATATCGAAATGAATGGTTGGTAAAGCTTTATCTTAGAGAAATGCAATAAAATTTCCACATAAGATATAAACTAAATATATAAAAGTAGTCGGCAAGTAAATTGGTCCAATGTATAATATTGACTTCGTGTAATCTTGACTTATATAATTTGTCTTTTGGTTTACTTCCACATTTGAAAACATACGACTTTTGTTTTGTTTTTTCTTTAATAAGAATCTAATCCACCATTTACTCGAAAGTCTAATATACATTGGCTTTCAAAAATATTTATCTATAGACTTTCTTTCAAAGCATTGTAATTGATCTAAGTCACATATATACATTATTATATATTACATGCATGAATATTGAAAAATACATATATTCAGGAGNTTTTTCTGTGTGGGGAAAGCATTGTAATTGATCTAAGTCACATATATACATTATTATATATTACATGCATGAATATTGAAAAATACATATATTCAGGAGTAGCAAGTTGTACACTTTAATAATCCAATCTAATGCAAATAGCATGTATTATAAAATGTTAAAAAACATGCACTTGCCAAAAGTATAATGTTTAAAAGAACGAATCATTACAAAAAGTACTACAAAGTATAGTCCACTTGGCAATATTTTTATCTACCCACTTGCTCTTTTTCCCTTCTGACAAAGCAGCCATAAGGACCCACTTTTGCTGACATGGCTTAATCATGGTCACTATTTTCATTTTTGGATTACGCCTACTTGTCATTATATATAATAGAATTATTACTATATAGTTGGTTGCAAGTAATAATTTATATTATTTTATGTGCAATTTGATATTTGGTTCAATGTATTCTTCTGCTCTATTTTTTTTTCCACTGTAATCCATGTGAGAGCCCCAAGAAAAATTTTACCCCTCTTGCATTATTATATACATATGACAATACATAATAGTGAATATTTCTAAGATTTTTTTTTTTTTTTTTTCATGAATCATTATTATTCTTCTATCAAATTGGTGATAATTAATAATCCAAGTAGAGACAACAAAGGAAAGGGTTCTTCTCGAGTCTTCAAAAGACCCATTCTCTTCTTCTTATATACATTTAAAAGCCATATAGGTCGTTATTATAATACTTAGACATAACAAGTTATAACCCTATACATTACACATTACATTTCATTACATATCTCTTTTCTTTCTCTTTCAATCTTGATTTGCTGATGGAAGAGGGAACAGGTTTTCCTCTAGGACGGCCAAGCAACGGAGGAGGATATAGAGGAGGAGGAGGAGAGCGAGGACCGTCGAGGTTGAAGTCGGAGGTGAGATTCTCCGGTGGTGGGAGTAGTAGTAGCCATCAAGAACATAGCTCTCTACCTCGAATCTCGGAGGCTGCCGCTATAAACAGTGTCGCATCGACTAGTATGAGTTTTGGAAATGACCATAGTAACAATTGGGACAACTCTTCTTCTCATATCAGTTTCACCATTGATGGACCGGGGAAACGGTCCAAGACCACCGACTTTTTCACCTTAGAAACTCAGGTATTTGTATAAATTTTTGTGGTTATTATATGCATTTATGTTGTATGAATATTAAGTTTTATACAATTAAGTTACTAATTATGTGATTATCATAGATTAAGTGGGGGATGTTATATGCATATGCCCAAAGTTGAGTGGTTTTGTGTATTATTAGTTTGTATTAGCTAGGAAAAGGTTGTAAATTATCAACAAGCTTGGAAAAGGTTTATGACTGGTTTATATATGCTTCACGGTTGTATGTTATAGCAAATAATATTATAGTGGGTGACATATAGTATGAAATCCATAATTCAAATTCCATAAAGCTAGCATTAGGATTCCAAGTATGAAATCCATAATTCCAATATACATAAAGCTAGCATTAGGATTCCAAGTCACAAGTTCATGTATGTGTAAGACAAAGTTTAATGGTTTAATTAGTGTAATACATAGAAATAGCTTGGATAAGGTTTGTGATTGGTTTATGTATATTGTTCACAATTCCTTTGTTACAAGTGATATGTCTGTAAAGTTTTGCACTTTAAACTTTTCTATCAAGTGGTGATATTGATTTTTTGGCTCCATATGGTTTTGGTTTCTTTAGTATAGCATGCCACAAACGACTCTGGAAATGGCGAGAATGGAGAGTATGATGAACATCCCAGAGGACTCAGTGCCTTGTAGGGTTAGAGCCAAGAGAGGTTGCGCAACTCACCCACGCAGTATAGCTGAAAGGGTTAGTTTCATTCTAGTACTTTGATATAATGATTATAGCATAAGCTACTGCTTACATATAATCTTCAAAGATTAATTCATTTGAAAACGAGAGAAAATAGTATGATTTTGTTATGTGTGTGTATTTATAGGAGAGAAGAACAAGAATAAGCGGGAAGCTGAAGAAGCTACAAGAATTGGTGCCCAATATGGATAAGGTAAGGAAATATTTGTTATACTTTGATGTATTTTTGGTTTAATTTATACATATCTATAGTAACAGTTTGAAAAATTTTGGCAGCAAACGAGCTACGCGGACATGTTGGATTTGGCTGTTGAGCATATCAAAGGTCTTCAAAACCAAGTAGAGGTGCGTCCTAATACATATGAGTTACTAAATATGCAAAGTGAAAAGTAGCATCTTCTGAAACTGAAAGTAGATGTCACCATGTTATATATAGCTAAATGGTATGATTTTTTTTTTAAGTATAGTGTAGGTTTTGATCTAAATCGCGGTTACTATAAGAAAAAAGTCACTTGATCATGATCTGTATCATGTATGTGTGTTAACTATTATTCTCATGATCTTTAGATCGTCTTAACTCTTAAGGTTTAAGTATGTTCATCTTTTAACATAAATCTCTTATATAGATATCTATATATTTCAACTTTTACAAAACATTCATAACAAAAAGACANGGTCTTAACTCTTAAGGTTTAAGTATGTCCATCTTTTAACATAAACTCTCGTATAGATATCTATATATTTCAACTTTTACAAAACATTCATAACAAAAAGACACATAGTAGGCTCTTTTATGCAAAGATTCATACAAGACCACGCTACATGGACATAGAACTAAATAGTTACGCTCGATCAGTGCATTAGTCTGCTTCATGTTTGTGGTTAATCTTAGATTATGATGTCCCATATATGTATGTAGTCGATTCACGTGTTATGGTCTTATTCAACTATGCATATGTAACTTTTTGTCTAATGAATGTTTTGTTTTCGTTGATGACTCGTTGTGTGCAGTCACTAGAAAAGGGGATGGAGAGATGTACTTGCGGGGCGTGCNAATCAGTGCATTAGTCTGCTTCATGTTTGTGGTTAATCTTAGATTATGATGTCCCATATATGTATATAGTCGATTCACGTGTTATGGTCTTATTCAACTATGCATATGTAACTTTTTGTCTAATGAATGTTTTGTTTTCGTTGATGACTTGTGTGCAGTCACTAGAAAAGGGGATGGAGAGATGTACTTGCGGGGCGTGCAAGAAGAGATGATGACGAATGACATGATGATATGTNCAAGAAGAGATGATGACGAATGACATGATGATATGTTTCCAAATATGATGCAATAAAGTATAGAAGAAAAAAGATACTGAGGAACCAATGCAAAGACAGGAAGAAACACAACAAACGATAACATTTCAATTATATATGATTTTTGGAGGTCTAAAGAAAGGGATGGTGTGGAATTAATGAAGTTTGGTTTTGACACATTCTCAAAGTCTTGATCTTAAATGACAAACTTATAATAACTTTTTGCAAAAAAGGCAATTTAGCTTAGAACAAAACCAACTATATTTGAGATTTGAAAGCTGTGTGTATAGTATTTGATCTTATGTTTTGGTCTGTAAAATCATTCAAGAATCGGAATATTTTATTGTTTATAGAGGTTTTAGACAAATTTCCTTTATCTGAAATCATGATTTGGAAACTGAAACAGTTGGTGACTATCATTACCAACCCCATATCTTAATCACTTAAATTCTAGTTTCTTACAAAAAAAATTATTAAGAAAAACCACAATTTTGGCTATGGGTTTTGAAATAAGAGATACATATATTGTCATTTGTCATTATCATTATCATGATATTCCACAGAGAAAGTGTTGTGGCTAGTACTTGGTTTTGACCACTTTGCGTCTTAAAATGATAAAAACCAAATAAATTATTCGAGTTTTGGTTCAAAAATCTTTTTTTCTTTATCATTTGGTATTTAAATTTTCATTTTCGAGTTGAAACCACAAAAGCTGCAAAAAAAAAAAAAATCATAATTCTTAGCTACAAAAATCCAAAAGATAGAACACAACCTCAAAACACATAGAAAATCAAGACTAAACTAGAAAATAAATACTTCATGAGAGATTATATGACACTAAACCATAGATAGGTTATTATAAGCAAAAACATAAGACTGAATTAGTAGCTAGGAAGCCAAACCCATACAAAAACCGGTCTCAATTTGAGATTGATTCCGGTTTAGTTCACCGGTTCCATTTTCGGTCCGTGATTTTAGTAATTAGTAAAAAAGAGATTATGATGGAAATCTACTTCATGCGCAAAGTAAATCACATTTATTACACAACTCCATCACAAACACACAAACCTAATAAAAGCAACAACATTTATTACACAAACTCTCAATCTCAAATCTCTCCCTTTTTCATTACAGAACTCGAACTCAAAAAAACAAGAAACCAAAAACTTCCAAAAAAGATGTCAGACGACGAGAGAGGAGAAGAGTACCTATTCAAAATAGTAATCATCGGAGACTCCGCCGTCGGCAAATCGAATCTCTTGACTCGTTACGCTCGAAACGAGTTCAATCCCAACTCGAAAGCGACGATCGGTGTTGAGTTTCAGACACAGAGTATGGTGATCGATGGTAAAGAGATCAAAGCTCAGATTTGGGATACTGCTGGTCAAGAACGGTTTCGTGCTGTTACTTCTGCTTATTACCGTGGTGCTGTTGGAGCTCTTGTTGTGTACGATATCACTCGGAGTTCTACTTTTGAGAATGTTGGTCGGTGGCTTGATGAGCTTAACAGTATGTTTTGTTTCTCTCTCGATCTCTCTTGATTTTAAAGTTTTGATTTTTTTTTGTTGGAGTTATTGATTTTTTTAGTGTGAGATCTGGAGATTAGGGATTAGAATTGGACTGATTAAGTAGCAATAAGTGTGAATTTTAGGTTAGAATCGTTGTGATTTCGATGTTGGTAGTGAGATTTGTTTAGATCTGAAGATTTGTTATGATGAGTTTTTATAAGACTTTGATTCAAAGTCAAGTCAAGGTTAATCTTACTTAGTTTTGTCGTAATCATGAAGTTGAAATGTGAGTTAAGAATGTTATTGATTAGTTTGGCACTGTTACATAGTCCTGAAGTTTGTGTTTTTTTATGATTTATGACCCGAAAATAGAAATGTTTTTGATGCACAAAAGTATTAGCATCTATTCTCTGTTGAGCTCCTAATTGTGGAAATTTATATGTTTTGGGTTTTAATTATCTTATAGTAATGATGGATCTTGTTGTATACTATATAAGTCGAATTTTTTATGATTCTTGACTCGAACATCGAAATGCACAAAAGTATTAGAATTTATTGGGTTTCAGATTGTGGAAATTTTTTATGTTCTGTAATTAGTTTGATGACAATGATGTGGCATACTCTTCGAGTGATGATGATTCATGACCACAAAATCAAATTGTTTTCTATGCACAAATACTCTGTTGAGCTTCAGAGAGTGGGAATTTCAATTTTTTTGGTTTTGATTAGTTTGATAATGATGATGATTTATCTTGTTTGCAGCTCATTCTGATACAACAGTAGCGAAAATGCTGATCGGGAACAAATGTGATCTCGAGAGTATAAGAGCGGTGAGTGTTGAAGAAGGGAAAAGTCTTGCTGAGTCTGAAGGTTTGTTTTTCATGGAGACATCCGCTTTGGACTCGACTAATGTGAAGACGGCGTTCGAGATGGTTATTCGCGAGATCTATAGCAACATCAGCCGAAAGCAATTGAACTCTGATTCTTACAAAGAGGAATTAACCGTGAATCGAGTTAGCTTGGTGAAGAATGAGAACGAAGGGACAAAGACATTTTCTTGCTGTTCGAGGTAATATGTACTTACCGGTTTCTCTTGTATTTGGGGGTTGGTTTCGGGTTCGAATGGTGTCGGTGGTTAACTTATAGAAAGACAAAGACATTCATTTTACTTCTCAAATGAAGTTAAAGCAAAAGAGAGAAAGGTGTTTTAAGTTTCTTTGTTATGGATACAAAAGGCAAAGTTAGCATGTTTGGACAAGTTTGGTCAGTGTTGTATAAGTTATGTTCTCATTATTACTTCAAACTTGTAACTCTTGTAAACTTATATCTTAAATCAATTTTGATATTTTCCAATTGCCAGTGTTTTTATATTTAGAAAAGAAAATTATGAACTGCTCACATACTCTTGTACTCCTAAGGAACACACAACTTTCCAAAATGGATAAACTGCCTATTTAGACATCAAGTGTTGGACCTTGTGACTATAGACTCATAAAGAATTC
>OVAP01002318.1:3364-19146 GCA_900406295.1 Aurinia saxatilis
TTTGAGAATGTGATGCAACAATAGGATTCTTGGAAGATTTAGTTTTTTGACAGATTTCTCGTGTGATATCGATACAGATTTCATGAGATTTATGGAATTGTGTTGCTTAATCTTGTGTAGCTCTTGGCTGAAGATGCTGCTTTGAGGAGATTCAAGTCTCATAAGAAGAGTGTGCACAACTTGAAAAAGGCTGGAGGTGTGCTCAAAGTCGTTGTTGTCGCAGGTAAATAAGACATGATTCATAGCTTTTTTTTGTTGAAGCTTGTCAAAGACTTGAACTGTGAGGATAGAGAGATGGACTGGTATAGTTTCAGGATAATTCTGAGTAAGAGATTCACTAAGTAGACTGATATGCTCATCTTTTAGCTATCGGAAGAGCTAAAGATTGAATATTATAGGTTTCATATTCATGTTTTCTATATGTGAATGGAAAATGTATCGCAATTTTTTTCGAAGCTAACTAGACTAGAACTGTTTGGTAGTCCAATTTTCTGAGGCTAGAGACAAAAATTGGTACAGTGTCAGGATAAACCTGAGTAAGAGATTCACTGGCCACACTTAGAAATTTCCCATCTTGCAATCGAGAAAGCTGTAGACTGAAAATCATATATTTGATGGATAAGTTCTCTAGATAATTGGAAAGTGTTTAGTAACTTAAGAATCATCTTCGTAACATCAATGTAAGAGATTCTCATGAAATGCCACTTCATTGTCTGATCATCTTTCCTTAATTACTATGAAATGAAAGTTGAAGGCAAATACCATCATCTAGCTGAGTTTATGTCCTTCAAAACTAAGGACCTGTCAACCTCTCTGATATACTTAGCAATATGAGTTATTGGAGTCACTACATAGTTGAAATCCGGATTGTGCTTATCATGTGTCTTGCTTGTGTTTCTTTCAGGATGCTGCTATGAGATTTATGTCAGGGCTATGACGAAAATAGAAGCAAAGGCTGCATAAAAAAGCTCATGAGTCTTGTCTTTGTATGCCTTTCTTTTCTTTTAATACATTGTCTTTTCTTTACAATCTCACAATAATGTTTTGTTTACTCAATGCTCATGGAATCTAATAAAGTAGACCAAAGAAAAGGTAAAAGAAATTGTCGAGGGAAACCAAACACTGGTTTTTTTTGCCGTTTTATGGGGAATCTCTGTTTCTTTTCTAATGCCTTTCACACNAACTGGTTTTTCTGTGTTTTTTTTTGCCGTTTTATGGGGAATCTCTGTTTCTTTTCTATTTCCTTACACACTTTTCCTTTTGAGTCTTTACCTTCCACAACTTTATTGTGTTGCAAATTGCGTGGATGATTATCTACTCTCCGATTATTCTTGGATTTAGTACTTGGATGTTAGGTGAAAATGATCATACTTTTGTAGAAGATGCAGAATGAGCTTCGTGTAGTCTAATTCTATCTTTCGATTCAAACCGAAATGTACATTTGACACCCTTANTTTCTAAAGAAGATGCAGAATGAGCTTCGTGTAGTCTAATTCTATCTTTCGATTCAAACCGAAATGTACATTTGACACCCTTAGACTTTCTACCTAATATGGACCAAGACCGGAGAAATCCACCACACGTTCTTCACAAATCATGCAGATTAAATTAATACAAACAAGTACAAAGAGCGATCACACTCTAATTTGATAGTATTTGTTCACCAAATGATAGTGATTAGAAAATAAAATATTAGTTGAACCACCTTGGGGGAACATATAACAAAGAAGCCCATCAACTTAAGTTACTTTTTGCTTGATTTGCACACATTGATGTTTGAAAGTTACGAGTCCTGTGTTTTATTTTATCCACATCTGTACTCAATAGTTTGATACGTTGTCCAACTTCAAGCAATCTATGATATTGATGTGTGTAGATTTCTTTGTTTAATTGAATTTTTTGTATCTAAATCTATTAATATTCTCGTCAAACACCAAATCTTCGAATTAAACCCACCAATCGAGATAAGTTAATCTGACAATACAATTCCATTAAATACATATTATGTGACCACATTTAAAAAAGACTTATTATATGATGAGTGTTGCATATTGGTTTAAAATAAGTAATGCAATTTGTGTACAAACACACATCATGACATTGTCCCCTTGGCGTGATAATTTTGACAGACACCTAAAAGAAACGGCATCGTTTTAGGTCATCATCTCTATTTTCCCACCGATTTATAAACGGTTATAAAAAAGATCACAGACTCACACACATAACAGAAGTTAAAAAGCTTTTTAAGTCCCCGAGTCCAAATCTTCGAATTAATTACACTAATGCCACTACCACCGTCTCCTCCGCTTAACTGAATCACATTACTGTCACCGGAAAAAATGGCGAAGAACAACACGAAGCAACAAAAGATGTCGGAGCTGTTAACGAAGCTCGGAGATCGAGATACTTTCACAATGGCGGCTCGTGAGCTTGATTTGATGGCGAGACAAATCGATCCTACCACCGGAAACCTACAATCATTTATCTCCGTCATACTCTCCGCCGACACCGGAGATAAACCGGCGGTGAGGAAGCATTGTATACATTTACTCTCGATTCTATCACTCTCTCTTCCTCCGAATACTTTATCTCCGTTTCTCTCTAAGATCCTCACTCGAATCACCAAGCGTCTTCGTGATCCGGACTCTTCGATTCGATCGAGCTGCGTCGCGGCGGTGTCGGCGATCTCGTCGCGGACCACGAAGCCTCCTTTCGCTACGGCTTTTATGAAGCCGTTATCGGATACGTTGTTTACTGAGCAGGAGGTTAACGCGCAGATCGGAGCGGCTTTGTGTTTAGCAGCGGCGATTGATTCGAATTCGGATCCGGATCCGGGGAGGTTAGGGCAGGTTTTGCTCCCGAGGTTGGAGAAGTTGGTGAAATGTAATGCGTTTAAGGCGAAATCGGCGGGTGTTGTTGTGATCGGGAGTGTGATTGGTGCTGGTGGTGTGGTTACGACGAGGTCTGGTGGTGGAGGAGGAGTTAAAGGTTTGGTGGATTGTTTGGTTGGGTTCTTGGTTTGTGATGATTGGGCTGCGAGGAAAGCTGCTGCTGAAGCTTTGGGGAAGTTGGCTACTGTGGAGAGGAATTGTTTGGGAGAGTTTAAGGCTAAGTGTTTGGAGATCTTTGAGAATAGGAGATATGATAAGGTTTTAGTGAATCTTTGATTCTTGATTCTTGAAGGTTTGCTTAAAGATGATTTACAGATTTTGATTCTGGATTGTTTTAGGTGAAAGCTGTGAGAGAGGTGATGAATCAGATGATGGAAGCTTGGAAACAAGTTCCCGATTTGTCCGAAGAGGTTTCTCCTCCTAGATCTAATGCTTCTTCTAAAGGTGATGAGTTTAGATCTTGGCTAAATTAGGAAACTTCTTCTCGTGTTGTTTAGTTTGTTTGGTGGCTTACTTTCTTTAGTTTGCTTGGTTTTTAAAGGTATGGGAGGAGATGATGGAAGTGATGGACGATATCCTTCAGGGTCTGGAGTTGGTTCAACGCCTGGTAAATCAAGAGGTCGTCTTGTTAATAGATCAACTCCGCCTGGGAGTTCACTAGCTACCACGGCGAGGAAAAAGAGTAACGTGAAAGGCAGTGATCAGAGGAAAACAGGTTCAGTACCTTCACATACGAAGTCAAATGTGAGGAGGAGATTGGAGTGGAAAGCTAGTATTCCTATTGGTGAGACTCTTGAGGAAGAACATCATGCACATAACGAGAACACGAGGGAAGCGAGTCATTCTAATCAGGAGAAGATGCAGAAGCTGGGTGTTGTTGTTGGCTCTCTTACTAGCAATATCTCACTATCAGATGGTACAATGGCAGCAGGACAACATGTCTTGTCTGATAACCAGAATGGTAGAAACTGCAAAGGGTTTGAAGATGTGGCTTTAATCCGTAATCAGCTTGTTCAGATTGAACAACAACAATCCAGTCTTATGGATCTCCTTCAGGTTTGTTTCTTACATTTACAAACATTCATATTGCTTTTGTTTACTCAAATTCCTGAAACTCGTATTGTGTATTTTCATCAGAGATTTGTCGGGAGCTCACAACAAGGAATGCGCGGTCTGGAAACACGAGTTCATGGCCTAGAACTTGCGCTGGACGAGATATCTTATGACTTAGCGGTTGCAAATGGGAGGATGAGTAACAGTCCAAGCAGAAACAATTGTTGTCTCCTTCCTCCTGCAAGTTTCATTACATCCAAATTCTGGAAGAAACCCGTTCCAAAGCCTTCAAGGCTGTCCACTTATAGGAACAGAAATGCACAAACCATCGAGATACAAGACTCGAGGCAACGGTTTAATGGCACTCCTGGATTTATAGTCAATCCATTAGCTGAAATTCGACCAGATAATGGAACCGCAGGTAATGCTTTATAAAACTTATATCCATTTGAGTCAATGCTTTTGCTCCTATTTGGTCATTAACATGATTATTAAGAGTATAGTTGTTTAATCTTTTGTAGGTATGTCTCACAACTGAGGGACGAAAAGAAGCAAAAAATCTTCAAAGCTTTCTGATACTTAAAAACCATTCTGTATGAATGTGGTGATTCCTACTGATTACTACTAAGTTATCTATATTAGTACCACTCTTGAGTTCTCAAACCATTTTAGTATTTCTTTTTCCTTGAAAATATGTTTCTACTAAAATCCTTACAAAAAAAAAAATTAGTTGAGAGATCAAAGGTANCTAAAATCCTTACAAAAAAAAAAATAGTTGAGAGATCAAAGGTATCGTCAGACTTCAATGTCTCTGAACCGAAATCTCTGATGTGTTGTCTTGGCATGTAAATGAATTTCAATTATCATGTAATATTCACAAGAGATGGAATGGTAAAATCTTTAAGAAATGAAGTTCAGATACAAGACATTCCATTCTTAAAAAATAGACTACATAGCTGCCCAACTTCAATAAGTTCACGGATTGCATAATTGAAGTAGTTGGCAACTGTCTTTCTTTCTGGACGTTGTAACGAAAATTGGATTCAAATTTTTTTCGTTGAATTATTTTAAAAGTGCTTTACATGTTGCTATTTCTACTGGGAATTGTGTCATAACGTGACTTCATGGGCAAAAAAATAGTTTAAGTTAGTCTCAAAAGCGAATGTGAAAACTTTACATATCACACCATTTATTTAGTAATTAGTTATACTATACATATTTGAGTATGGGCAATAAAAATAAATTGATTCTTTCCTGGCCATTATTGAACTGGAACACATGCAATTTTGATTAACGAACTGTATTATATATACCAAGTAAAGATAGAGTTTATAATTGTGATTACACTGAAGAGATATATCTATCTATATTTTCAATTTTTTTTGTAAGAAATCAGTCATCGTCCACGACCTCGTCATCGTCATCTTCATTGTAATAGTCCGTGTAATTGGTGAGTGGTCCTCTATGCAAACTTTGTTCCAACTTCATATCCAAAATTTGCATTTGACTTTGATTTAGTTTTACATTTGATTTTAGTTTAATACTCTCCAAATTTATTAATTTAGATATGAAAATTCTATTAGATACTTATGTTTAATAAAATTTGGAAATTTGTTGATTTTGATATATATCTCATAATTTGCTTGCGATTTTGGATATGTTGTATGCATTTCTTTTAATACTTCATTTTCTATCTAACATTTTGTTCAAATAAAGGACAAATGGTGATTGTATACCCTATCAATTTTTTTTGAGGAAGAATGCGTCTCATTGGTTTATCGTGATAATCCCAATTTTCACAATTAGGATAATGAATTTTGTTATGTCATTGTCATTGTTGCAAAAGAAGATGATAGATTTAATTGGAAACGTAATAAGTTGGTAAAAAGTCACGAAAAACAACTATGTANGTAGAATTAATTGGAAACGTAATAAATTGGTAAAAAGTCACTAAAGAAAAACAACTATGTATTTGTATTTGATTTATTGAGAAATCAATTGTCATATTTATAAATACTTATGACAACAATAATAAAAGAATATATGCTTATAATATACACGTTTGACCTTTGTATTAATTACTCGTGATTTATGTCTTCATGATTCGGATCATGAAAGTGCTATTTGTTATCCATTATATTTTAAATGATAAGAACTGAGAATTGTCGAGTGACAAACAAAAAGGAGTCATAATGTAATGGCTAAGGGTTTGTTGCAATGTTATTGGAGGGTTCAATCAAGTAAACCGAATCATTAGATGGGTCAGCAACAACTAAACCTGGTTCAGATCAAACTGATTCGACCAAATTGATCGGTTTACACATTGGTTAGTTTACTTTTGGGCGTTAATAAAAAAAAAATCGATGCTTCTTTTTGTATACGATCCACCCCCACTCAAAATCATACCAACCAATCCTTGAAGGGTCAAAAGGATCCCTTCGGTTTTCTCACCCGGTTTAAATTGAAATAGAGATGTTTTGGTTCTTCGCATTGGAAATAAACCGGCCAAACAAATGAACAACGGCTTATACCACACGAAAATACAATCGGCAAAAAAAAAAAATCTTTATGAACAGCTAAAACAAGTAAAAATGCACAAGAACATAAAATCTTTCTCATCTTTCGAGAAAAACCATCATAAAGGGGGTCTATGCAAAAATCGACCTTCTTCTATGGCTCTTCATCATAAATTTCTCTTTCTTTCTTTGCTTTTTCATCATCTCTATGATACAGGAGCAACCAGATTCAACTCAAGAGGCCTCAATGCTGCCTGAACAAGATCTTGAACAGTACGGTTACGGCGACAAACATCTGAAAAGTCCTCAACGTGGTCTATCAGAGACTTCAAATCTGCTGCTCCATAAGCAACGTCGGATAGTGCTTGTAAGAACTTGGTAGACTCGCTTTCTGTCACGGCTGTTCGAGGTATCAGGCTAACAGTTTCCTTAGCCCAACCTACTGCTTGTAACCCGTATGTTCTCGTCAGAGCTAGCAGTGAATATGTTACCTACGTGAAACCCGAAACGAACAGACAGTAAGATTAACAAAGGCTAAAAACATCAGTCAAAATGCAGTAAAAGATATCTTCATCAATTCTCACCGTATCTAACCGAGAACTAGGAAGTGCTCCAGCTAATGAGGCTACCAAGATTCTGGTGATTGTAGCTCCCCGGGGAATAATGACACTGTCTCTGATTGGTACGAATTGTTTTTCATTCACAGTTTTCTCGAGGTCAAAAATGTCGGACAAAAACGTCAATATTGAGTGGCAGGCCTCTCTGGAAAAAGCGTTCAAGACATATAGTTAACACCAATGTCAAAACTCCTCAAGGAAAAACAAGCTTATGATGAACAAAACGGAGAGCGTGAGAGTAAAACCTGTGCTGCACTGTGATTCCAATCATTGCACAATCTACAAGTGGTGAAAATACAGGAGATGGAATAAATATATGTGGACAGTAACGAAGACATCTCGACGCCAACAAAAAGCAGTCATCAGCTATGTCTGGTCTAGCAGTGACTTCCTGTAAGAATTAAAAGAGTATCAGACACCACAGAGCTTAGTACAACTAAAGAACCTGAAAATGATATACTACTAAGTTAAATCATCAACCTTGATACTTGTCAAAAGGCATGTTGTATGTGCAAAGAGGGTTTCAATCAGATTCTTCAAGTAGTCAGCACAAGATGGGTCTGAACCAAATATCTGCAAATCCCACAAAGATTAGATTCTCTAAAGCTTTTCCATACGTTTTTACCATTGAATGAAAAGAACACCAATTACCTTAATAACTTCACTGGAGAGATAAAGAAAGCACGGCTGATGATGCTGCTGATAATGGAATTGAATTTTTGCCAGCATTTCTCCAATTGTGTTAATAATGTATCTTCCAGACGTACGTACCTACAAACATAGTTCCAACCATTGCCTTCTATTAGTGGCGAAATTCCCATCCAACAAAGTTTTAGCAAACAGAGGAACCAGAATGAGACAGCTGAAGTAAAGACTAAAAAAACGATGGTGGCTCACAGCATATTTGCATGCTCTGCATAGAGATTCCATTGTCCTCATGTCCCAGGGACGACTGCACATTTTAAAGTAAACATGCTACATAGAAAGCAACTTGAAGAATATATGTTAATCATCCTGTGTCTAGAAACACTTACGCATCAAAAATAACTCTGAAGATAGCCCAATGCTTATTAATCTCAGCAGCCACAGCTTCAGGGTGGTTCACGTACCTAAGGTGGTATTGTTACTTAATATATGACTGAACAAAGCGCATGGAGATATATTGCTTTATTGAGATATTATACATACCTGAAGAGGAAGGCAAACCGGTCAATATGAACAGTTAATTCACGGGCATGCTTCTTGTCCAAATCTTCTTTCGCCGCTTCCTGGTTCACGAATTTATAGTTCCCAACATTATACGTCTGACAATATATCAAACAACCATGCAAATAGTCAAGATGGAAAACCTCTAGAGGAGAGGCGGCTGAAAGGCATAATTTCTCAAGAGCGCTCTTGGCCTGATCTAACGGAAGTTCGGTAACAACCATACTGCATAATCAAAATCTTAGAGATGTCAATAAAACACAAATGAGGATTGGGAGACTTATCCATTGTTCAGTTGACTCCATACCCCAAAGCTTCGACGAGATTTAGTGAATCCTCAGCAGAGACTTTGTAGCCATCGCAGCCATTGATTGCCATACAGTAGATTTTAAACAAATCTTCAAAATACCCGCAAAGATTTTTTCGGCAATCTACATATAAGTTAAACAGGTGTCAGTTAGTTACAGAAAAAGTATTACTTTCAAACAAATAAGAGAAACCACCAAACATCACATATGCATATCAGTTTCAAAGTAAACTCGTGAAATCGTAAAAGTACTAAGCAATTCATATGTAAGATATTGTCATCTCTCTCTCTCTTTGGGAAAAAGAAAAATAAATTGATCAACAACAAGCAATTCATATGTAAGATAGCTACACTTTTATATTTACTACTATCATTACGGTTTCACACAATTTATCATGAAAAGTAATATGTTAATCGTAATTGATGTAAGAACAGATTCAGTCCAAGGAACGCATACAGCANGAACGCATACAGCAAAATTCTAAATACTTGCCAGTCTTGCAATGTACCCTATATGCTAGCAATTCAGTAGGGTTGAAGTCAGATCCGTTAGCGTAGGTTCCAGTCAGACCTTTCGACTAGCTGCCATCTTTGAAGCAGGTCAGTATGAACAATGCAACTGAACTTTTACAGAGGTCAGAACTCCATACATCCTTAGAGAAAACTAACAACCAGAATTAAGTTTGCAAGTGAAAAAGCTATATATATTACATTGATTTCCTGAACTTATCTAGTCCAATATGAAACTACTTATGAGTTATTTAGCCAGGAAAAATCAAGAAGAGAAGGTTCCAAAGCAGCCCTGGAAGAGCGACAACGAGAGGTGTTTAATCCTAAAATAACTTGTGGAATGCTGGTTTAAACTAAAATAGCAGTGCTAAAACCAATATATATATGGTCATGGTCAGGAAATAACAAAGAAATGAGAGAGCCAGCTTTGTAGCATATGTATTCTCGTCATATGTTAATGTTGCATCCAGAAAGAGAGAAAGGAAGACATGTCAAGTTTGAAAGAGCGAATACAATACCGTCACAGATATGTCTAAAAGCCAAAGCCGCAGCTGCTGCACAATCTTCAGATGTGCCCATTCCACTCATCAGTATTCTAATGATCGACGGCAATATTGAAACACTAGCTGGCGCAGCATTAAGCCATTTTGAATAAGCCCCAACAAGTAAGCATGCTGAAATCAAATAGGTATGTATGTGTCATTAAAGAAAAGGCTTCCGACACATTTGTTCATCAATTAGGAAAGAATTAAGCATAACTTGGAAGATTTTTCAGAGCATACGCTAGTGATTTTCACCAAGTAGCTTTTCACCTTCTACATATAATATCTTAGAAAGAAAGCCTAATCACCTGTCTGAAGCAGTTGCGCTTGCTGAGGAAGAGCCTGAAGCAACGCCATCACCTGAAAGTGAAATGTATGAAAAGATGAAATTTCCATGCAAGCTACAACTAGAGTTAGAACGGAATCAAAGTAAAGTTGTTTCATAAACACAGATTTTAAGGGGAAAAGGACCTACAAGCCTTTTATAGCATAAAATTGAAATGGCAAACCCATATTTCAGAGACAGTGACAAAACAATAAAAATTTGACAGCAGCAGCATGATATATGAACATACACGTGGAGGAACTATCCATAATACAGACCTGGGGCATCACTTCAGCTTCAACAACTGAAACATAATTTGATATTGCCCAGATACAGAACAAAATAGCTTCTGCTGGACGCCATTGTTGAATATCATTTCCTGTCTGAGCATTGGCCTGAGTACATATTTCACAAACGTCAAAGATATTGAAACTCCAAATGATGTACATAATGCACGTGCTCAGTGCTGATAATCCAAATTGTGTTATGGTAATACTAATTTTTCTCTATATATAATATTGATTCAATATCTCCCCAATGCACATCTTTATCTTTGATGATAGAACAATTAGCACGCTTGTTCATCTACAGCACAAACCTCGAGAAGCTTCATGTAGAGAATCTTAAGAGTTGTATCACCTCCCAGTATTAATGCAGCGTCAATTAATACATCTGCAACAGCTGGCAATATAAAATATTCCATCAGTCCATTTTCAGTGATAAAGCAACGGTTCAACAAAATAAGACAAGCAAAGGCGGTAATCAACATTTCTCTCTTAAAGCAACGCTTATCTCTAGAGACTTTGATCTATATAATGTTTAGAACATGTCATATGCAGCTATGATTACCATATCTAGTCTGCTTGAATTCCTTAAGGTCCTCATACGAGAGCCCTTGATACTCTTCAGGATACTGAACTCTGAAGCCAACCTGTAAAGGGAAATAAACCACTGCATACTTTTAAACCAACAGAAGAGGGAAAAAAAACTGTAGATTATGCAATAAACCATCTAATTGTCTGCCTTCCACCAAAAGATGATCAATCAAATGAAATTTCAGCTACCCAGTATTCTCAAAAAGCAACATTAATAAACACAGAATTCAGCCAGGCGTCAGAAATCAATGTCTCTCTAGGTTAAAGCAAATCAGTAAAGGCTTCAAATCTTCTTGAAAGAGTAAAAGATTAAAGAGCTAACAAAAAAGAACTTGAGTAGTGATCACACTCACCAAATATACAAGGGCCTCATAGGCCGGCCTGAAGAGATGCAGTCTCCGGTTTCTCTCAGCTTCAATAGATGCTTCACTACCCAAGGATGTATAAGAATTCCTGAGAAATTGAAATTACACTCTCAGAATATGACACTAGGAGCACTCACCAAACATGGACAACGCTGATTTTACCTATCTGTCAACGTAAGTTGAAGATTGTGCCAAAAGTTGAAGGTCATCGAGGCTATATCAAATTCTTGGTGTGACGTAACTTCCAGCAAGGCTTTCACAATAATCATTGATTCATCTGAACCTAGAGGTCAGAAAGAGTACATTCAAAAATATTAGATTACCAAATAAAGAATTTGGAGTACCCAAAGCAATCAAGAGGCATGAAAGGGAACACTTTAAAAAAACGGCAGAGTTAAAAAATGAGGCCGTATACCGGTAGCAATCAATTCAACATATGAATCTCCTACGTCAGCAAATAATCGACCAATAGCTTTGACATCTTCTTCATCCTGAAAGTGAAAATCATTGTAAGAGGCAAGACAAAAAAATATATAATCCAACCAAATATTCCAAGTCATATAAACAGAAAACCACCCTAGCACTAAAGTTAATGCAAGTGTAGGCCATCAGCTTCCTATTATTTGATGCATTGTATAACTTTTGCCTTAAATTGCGTCCATGAGCAACAAAATCATAATCATTCAGGCAAGCCACAAAAGCTTGGCCCTTTCTCTCTACAGCGGAAGATTAATCTCGGCCTGCCTTTGTAAGCTTCACTTTTTGGTAATACATTTTGAAATTAAACCAAAAGCGGAAAAAAATCATAATCGTTCAAGCCACAGACCAGTGATAGCAGGATATATGTGANAATATAATCCAACCAAATATTCCAAGTCATATAAACAGAAAACCACCCTAGCACTAAAGTTAATAGTGTAGGCCATCAGCTTCCTATTATTTGATACATTGTATAACTTTTGCCTTAAATTGCGTCCATGAGCAACAAAATCATAATCATTCAGGCAAGCCACAAAAGCTTGGCCCTTTCTCTCTACAGCGGAAGATTAATCTCGGCCTGCCTTTGTAAGCTTCACTTTTTGGTAATACATTTTGAAATTAAACCAAAAGCGGAAAAAATCATAATCGTTCAAGCCACAGACCAGTGATAGCAGGATATATGTGAAAGGTTAAAATCAAGTAGATTCAGCCATCAAATTCCGTATATTAATACAAAAGGTAAACAAGATCATAGCTGTACCTTTGAAGAATCTTTTAGATGGGCCTCAAGATTTAAAATCTGAGGCACAATAACTTGGATTAAAGGCGTTTGCGCAGAAATACCTCCAGAACGTGCCGAAGCCGTGTGATGTATCAAATTAGAGGTAACTGCAAAGTTAAAAAAGAAGTGTTTATCTATACATAGTCTAATAGTAAATCCTAGAAACGAGAAGAAACCGCTGGCTTGTAAATTGAAAACTAGTAGACGACATGGTGTATTTAATAAAGAATTTTAAAAGTCCTGCTCCTTATAATGAAGAAAAGTTTAACAATATATTATCTAGAAACTCTATTTGCAAATATGCCAATTGTACAAGGTACGCTAGAACTTTCACAGCTTCCATAAAGTCTGAAGACCAGAATATTTTTCACAATATAACTCATCCATAAGTAGTCTGTCCAAAAAATATTATATGAACTATCACAAAGACTTTAAAGGCCTATGTATAAAATAAAAATCCCAAAGAGGTTACCATTCACAGATGCCTCGGAAAGTGGATCACAGTTCAAACTTGAGAGAGCTGCCTGCACCAATGGATGACAGGCAAGGACTGCTCCAGGAATCCTGAAAAACCATCCCAAAGTTTACTAGCATACAGTTGAATATTGGTGAAAAACTGTTAAGGCTAGCTAGTAGCAACCAACAGCTACGGATCAAATAAACATAGCTTTGTGCCTAAGAGATTCTATATAGGACAAAACAATGTGACCCAATGCTGTAATGTGTCTGATATGTAACTTGGTGAACTTATAATGAATACGTAAACTAGACGAGCTTTCGTTATAAAATGAAATAACAAGAGCTAGAAAAACAAATAGAAAAAGCATACCCATGCCCTAGACGGAGCCAAGACGCAAATGCCTCAAGAACCTGGAAGTCCAAAAAGACAAAAGAAATAACTGACAATGAGTGACCCCTTGCAACACCAGAAACACTAGCTGGTCCAGCATACACAGACGACACAAAGCTAATTCTGTTCCGAATTCGGAGATACAGGACATCTTTTGGAAGGTAATAATAATGATGCCTAGACGACATATTAAAATTAGGCAGGAAAGTAAGAACCTAGGCTGCAGTCAAGCTTTTATATGAATTTTTGCAACGTTTTTGCAAGGCAAACAAAGACTCTGATCGGTTAAGAATCCAAACTTCAGTGCAAAGTAAGAATATTAAACATGCATCAGAAACATACAACACAATTTTTCTACACTTTAAAGTGAATAACAAACAACGAAATAAAACTATGTAACTATATAAAAGATATGCTCTAACCTGTTCCTTTAGTTCAGTTATATTCAAACATGCTGTTAATATACTAAGTGCAGCTTCCATTTGAGACGTAAGCTCTTTCTCAAATTGACGTCTTCGATCCGGACGAGCAGCTATTTTGTAATTAAACGTTTCCTGGTCATGGTGAGAAGAACAGTAAAATCAAGATATCATATAACCGTCTAGATTAAATTTGAACATACAACTAAATGTTAGCAGTCACGACACAACATAATATTTCCTACAGGGGATCAACTTGATCAAAGGGAAAGGTCAAAAGATGTGGCAAAAATCTGGGACAACATTACGAAATTTTCCTTTAACAGTAAGGACCATACAAAATAGATTTCTTGGGAATGACAAGCTCTTGTCCAAGCATTACTTAGATAACACTTACAGAGTAACATACACTGCATAATTAGACATAGACACGCTAACAATATTCTCGAAAGATCATCAACCTTCAGCTTAGGTCTAAGTCAGAGGTCAACTATACCAGCATAGTAATAAGGACGCAGATCCAAGTCAGAACAAAATAAGGCTATTCATACCTACGTAACCATACATGAATTCACTTTCATCACTGAGAGAAATGAACAACTAAATCAAAGGAACGGAAATTACTCTACCTCGGGCAAAACTGTCAAGAGTTCCAAGAAACCAGGCACATATTCAGGATGCATATTCATCTCATCCCTAAGCCAGCTTACTATACCACCATTTCCCCAATCTGCCGCAGGAACATGCACCGCCAAAGCAGCAACAGCAATACTAATCTACAATATAAGAGAATTCAGCTGAAAGCACACAAATTTATATGCACAACAGCAACTTTCCACATGCGCGTAATGGAGAAAAGTTTCTTAAGCTTACCTGGGTCCTAACTTTTGGGGGCCCTTTGTGAAACTTTTTTAACAATGTCTGCACTTGAGAAAATACTAACGGTCAAATTTTGCGTGGAACACTGTGTAAGTATAAAACTCATAGGCCAGAATAACAAAATCGTGGTAAAACCTAAATGCCAGAATATATATTGTCAAAAACACTAGTTCGAGTGAGTTTTCCTATTACATTATTGTTCAAAAGAACAAACATGCATAAATATTCCAAAACCCTACAACTCATGATAATCACTTAATGGAACAACAATGACTTACTGTTAATGATTCCCGTAGCTTCTGAAAAGCCCCAGGTGGTAGTTCTTCAAAATCTCGTTGTACCTTGGAGTAAGACAGATCATAGATGTCAACAGAGTGCAGTCTTCAGGGTTGCATAATCAAATATAAACCGCTTACAAAAGTATGTTACCTTGCTTCTAAGGGTCTGAGAACAAAATATCAAAGTCTCCAAATTGCTGGAAGAATCATGAAGTAAATTATCCGCAACCTAGAATACACACAAAACAACACACAGTAAGAAACATTGCACAAAACTGTTCCACCCAAACTTACCTCCTCTCAAAATCAACATCTCTAGTTCCACAAGGCTAATACAAAAACTCATAAAACCTAGCACAAACGTTCCTCTAACATAGTAGATCTGTTCATAAAACCCTACACATACTTCCCAAAGTTGAGCCAAACTCTATTCATCACTAATATCAAAATTCGCGTTTCCTAAGCCAATCCAGGACACAAAATCGATAAAGGATGAAACTTTTAGGTACCCATACACTCAAAACCAACTCAGAATCGATTACCATAGAATCCAGGTTATACCCAACTAAGAAAACTGAAGAATAGAATCGAAAATCGAGAAAAAATCGAAACTCGCCTGCCAAGCATCGAGAGTTCCCTGAAAGTTCTGAAGCCAATGATCAGCTTGCACACGAATTTTATCATCCGGGTGATGATACAGTGCGTTTAGGGCTTCTTTGACCATGTTTTGATGCTCCATAGCTAAATCCCCCAAATTCACAATCAGAGAACAAAGAACCCAGATTGAAACAAGCCAAACTCAAATTCGGATTTTCGTCAAATCGATGAAAAAACCAAAACTTTTTCCCTCTTTGTCAAAAAAGGGTTTTTTTTTTTTTTTTTTTTTTG
>OVAP01002319.1:0-19896 GCA_900406295.1 Aurinia saxatilis
TAATGTCATCGACGCAACGACGTCGCAATTTTGCGTCGCATTTGCGACGTTCTTGTTTGCGACGAGCGATCTGCGACGGAAAGATTTTCGACGCAAAGTCGTCGCAATCCCGGATTTGCGACGATTTTGCGTCGAATCTCGCCCTCGCAAATCGCCTGTTTTCTTGTAGTGTATCATCGATGGAAAAGAAAGGGAAACTAAATGAAGGTGACGCTTTTGATGGAATCTCACAATGGAGTTACGGTCCAGATTCGGGGACGAATCTTTTTAACCCTGAGGGACCTGATGTAACGACAACATGCTAAAGGAATGTCTCGATTAGGCATGGGAATTTTTAATTGTTTTACTTATTTCTATTAAATTGATATTCCTTTTATTTTATAAGTCATAAAAGCCCTAGAACTAACGTCTTATTTATAGCTTTTGTCGCTTTCATTATTCGGCAGCTTTTGATTATTTATAAATTGAGAGATTTCTCTTATACCTTGTTCTTGATTCGATTAAATTCATCAAACATAAAGTTGGTCTTAAGAATTGATTAAATTCCTCTTAATTGATCCAAGTAGGTCTCAAGTAATTCTTACGAATTCCTTGATTGATACACGCTAGGTTATAGGTCTCAAGAGATTCAAAACCTCTCTATTGAGCTACAAGCTAATTCTATCCATTTTCTACATTGCGCCATATATATATATATAAATTATAGATGACAAAACATTATAACATACACATGTAGTTATATATTTATAAATTTACGAATCGGATAAGATAATCCGTAATTTAAAAAATAATATTTGTTATTTGCTTTGTTACATATGGATATCAAATTTTTCGATTTGCTTTTTTCCGGATTGAATCAGAACGAATAATAAATCAGAACGAATTTTACGGATTTTTTTGTCCAAACTGTTTAAGAAAAAAAGAGAACATATGAAGTTACATTTATTATTCTGTTTTAAGAAAATCTTAACCACTCCTTGATGACACCATGATGGCACGATCCATGTGTTACCCGGAAGATCCGGTTCAGATCCAATTTTCAATGTCGATATCGGGTCGGGTCAAGTTGGTTTCTCTTCTCTCACCAACCACACCCACACCTACGACAACGAGGTTGGTGAGATTGGAGTTTGGCTACATCCCCACCGTCCATTTCATATCAACGGTTCAAAATCATCACACTACTGTACATCGAAAAACACATAATCATAACTTCACCAACAATATAAACCGAAGAGAGGTGAAGCACGAGAAGAGCGGGCAAAACACAGAAGAGAGCGAGTCTTACTCCCGAGTTAATCGCCGAGTTTTTCTCACTCACTCGATCTCATTAAATCTCTTCTCTCTNTCTCTCTTCTCTCTCTTCTCTCTCTCTACCTTTCATCTCTTCTCCCAGATCTCGACTTCCTCTTTGACAGGTTCGTTTTCTTAGATCTGTTTCATTTCGTTTCTAGCTTATAAGGTTGTGTAATAGTTTCTCGAATCCTTGGTTTGTTCTGTAATAGATCTGACGAATCCAAATCGATGCTTTAGTTTTTCTTGCTCTAATTTTTACAGAACCGAACTGTTGTCGTGTTTCAATTTGTGTCGGTGGCTGGTTATTATACACTTGTCTTTTGTGTTTGATTCACTTGTGTCGGTGGAAACTATACTTATGTTTTGTTTGTTGATTTGTGTAATGTCCAGAAATGGAAACGTTCCTATTCACCTCTGAATCTGTCAACGAGGGTCACCCAGACAAGCTCTGTGACCAGGTTTCTGACGCAATCCTCGATGCTTGTTTAGAACAAGACCCTGAAAGCAAAGTCGCTTGTGAGACATGTACCAAGACCAATATGGTCATGGTCTTCGGTGAGATCACCACTTCTGCTAAAGTTGACTACGAGAAGATTGTTAGATCCACTTGTAGAGAGATTGGTTTCATTTCTGCTGATGTTGGTCTTGATGCTGACAAATGCAATGTTTTGGTTAACATTGAGCAACAGAGTCCTGACATTGCTCAGGGTGTTCACGGTCATTTGACCAAGAAGCCTGAAGATATTGGAGCTGGTGATCAGGGACATATGTTTGGTTATGCAACTGATGAGACACCTGAGCTCATGCCCTTGACCCATGTCTTAGCCACCAAGCTTGGTGCTAAGCTCACCGAAGTGAGGAAGACCAAGGTTTGCCCGTGGTTGAGGCCTGATGGTAAGACACAAGTCACCGTGGAGTACAAAAATGATAATGGAGCTATGATTCCGATCAGAGTCCACACGGTTCTCATCTCCACCCAACATGACGAAACTGTCACCAACGACGAGATTGCTGCTGACTTGAAGGAGCATGTGATCAAGCCGGTTATTCCAGCTAAGTATCTCGATGAGAACACCATCTTTCACTTGAACCCATCAGGTCGTTTTGTCATTGGAGGACCTCACGGTGATGCTGGGCTCACGGGGAGGAAGATCATCATTGACACTTATGGTGGTTGGGGTGCTCATGGTGGAGGTGCCTTCTCTGGAAAGGACCCAACCAAGGTTGACAGAAGCGGTGCCTATATCGTCAGGCAGGCTGCAAAGAGTGTGGTAGCAGCAGGACTCGCACGACGCTGTATCGTGCAGGTATCATACGCCATTGGTGTGCCTGAGCCACTCTCAGTGTTTGTTGACACCTACAAGACCGGGACAATCCCCGACAAGGATATCCTTGTGTTGATCAAGGAAGCATTTGACTTCAGGCCAGGAATGATGGCCATTAACCTCGACTTGAAGAGAGGAGGTAACTTCAGGTTCCAGAAAACTGCTGCTTATGGCCATTTCGGACGTGAAGACCCTGACTTCACTTGGGAGGTCGTCAAGCCACTCAAGCCAAAGGCTTAAACCAAACCAAAGCTGGCGGTTGGAAGAACCGAGAGTTGAGAGTTGAGACATCCCTCCTTACTGGGAACTTATCACCATACCATTATTGTTGCAAAGATTGAATAAAGATTCTGCATTTTCACTAGATCTCTCTATAATCCACACATTCACATTTTGTTTTTGCTTTGGTTGGCCTTTGAACACAAGGCCAACGGATCAAGAATCGGTAAACGAAGATTGTGAATGGAAGATTTGAGTTTCATGTTTCAAATTTCCGCCCATTTTTTACTTTAAACTCTTGTATTGTAATTTTGATTGTGTAACCAAGAAATCCATCTTTGTGGTGTTAAACATTATCATTCGTATACGAAATCCATCTTTGTGGTGTTAAACATTATCATTATATGGGAAAAAGTAGAGAAACCGAAATCATAAAAGAACTCAGTTTAGAAAAAAATCGATGTCTTACACTATTATAAATCACGAGGCCAATTAATATTTGGTATTCACAAGTACAGATTAGTATCCAATAAAAGAATAAATGTAGATCTGAATTAGCTTCTTTGGCATTTATAAAAATTAAGAAACTACCAACTGTGGCTGAATTACCTTCTGATCTTGATCTACACTATATGCTTATTTATTTTATTTTTTTTTGAAATACCAAGAGGTTCTGGGCCTAGGCCCATGCATCCTCTACACTATATGCTTTTCTTCCTTTCTAGTGTTACAAATTACAATATGGTAAATGGTAAATGAAGTTAAAAGATGGCTAAAACTAAAAGAAGAGACAAAGAAGAAAAGGAAAAATTAAAAGTAGGAATTGTGCCACTTAATTGCCCCCGACTTCTTTTTTATATGATAATTTCATGAAAAAATTAGTGAAATAGACACATTTTTAAAGGTTAATTTGCAATAAATATTTTTTACAAATAAAATAGAAAAAGACCATTTTTTGTTTAGTTATTTTCATAATGACAATTTTAGTCTTGAATTGATTTGGTTTTATAGTCGGTTTAGTTGGTTTGGAAAAAAATTCCTTTTTAATTTTGTAATTGTAATAATTCAATTAAAATATTTTAAGAAAACAAATTGTTTTTTTAAAGATTTAATTAAATATTAAAATATCTCACTTTTTATCTATCATGTGCTCTTCTTCTAAGATAATTTGTTCAGAGATCTCGTTATCTCTTATGTTTTTATTTCATGGAAAAATACAAAGAACAAGATTAATATACGGTGAATACAAATTGTGTGTAATGAATACAAAGTGTGTATGACGGATACAAGGCATGTATGATGAATACTTTTAATGGATACTAAATAATGCACATGTATGATGGATACATTTCATGGACAATGAATAATAAACATGGACGATGAATGTGTGTAATGGGATGCAAAGTGTGTATGATAGATACAAGACGTGTATGATGAATACATTTAATGAATACTAAATAATGCACATGTATGATGGATACATTTCATGGACAATGAATAATAAACACGGACGATGAATACATTCTATGGATAATGAATAATAAACATGGACGATAGATACATTTTATGGACAATTGACAAACGATGAAGATATAGTTAAAAAACATTAGAGAAGTCAAAACTCTTTAATCGACGTTGGGTATTTAATTTTTTTTTTTTTGTTAAAAACAAAAAATACAACTTTACAAATACAAAAATAAAAAAATTCTGAATTTAAATAAGCAAAATAAAATCAAAATTAAATCTGAATTAAAATTGAATAATAATTTTATTACCAAACAAAAACTGAATTTAAGGTTATAATGGTCATTTAACAAAAAAAAGTACCAATTCACAAAGGCCATAAAAAAGTAATTTTCACAAATAACATTTCAAAAAGGTCTCATTCACCAAAATTTCTCTGATTTCATTTGTATCACTAAGACCATCCGCATTAGTAGTCTCTCACATGATTTTCTCAACAAAATATATAAATGTATGTATAGATAAATAATATTAAAATATTATGAGTCTTTCAAAATGAAGAGAGAGAGTGTTGAGAATCTCTCAAATGAGAGACTCTCAACACTCTCTTTCTTCATGATGAGAGATGCACTTAAATTTTAAATAATATTTGACTATACATACATTCATATATTTTGTTGAGAGACTCATGTGAGAGACTATCAATGCGGATGATCTAATAGAATCAGACAAAACAACTCTGTTTGAGAAGAAGAACACACAAGAGTCTTTAAGTTAATTAGTTAAAACTTAGAGCGAAACATCATTCATCAAAAATAAATATATAATGTAATCAATTCAGTTACGTTTAATCTAAGGTCTTCACTTGCAAAACCGAGCTTAGTTTAGAGCTCAAACATTGTTCTATTCTTCAACATTTATTAACGTGGAGCCGAAATAGTTGTCTGAAACTGAAACTCCAAATCTCCAAATTGTTGTTGCTCAATCGTTGTTGTACTTGACTTTCATCTGAGCTAATCCCTTTGTTTGCCTCCTCATTCAGCTTTTGTAGCTAGAGAATCTTGCGTTTGTGTTTGTTCTCATTTTTTTCCTAATCTTTCTACGTTTGCTTACCTCTGAAAGACAAGAGCTTTTGGTTTGGTGACTGTTGTAACCGAGTACGTCACAAGGGAATAAAGTGAATAAAGTGGTTCGGGAATTTCCTGTGAGTTAAGCGAAGTTCGATCAAGGGATCTTTTGTATTAATGTCTAGGTACATTAGTGTGAAAGTCGATTGTTTACAAGTAGTACTTAAGAAAGCAAGAGTTCGATACAATATTAAGTCGATCTAGCACTCTCAGTTCTCTCCTCCTTTTCCTGATCTGGTGCAGCTTCTATTTATAGTTCAAGAGGAACGAACTATCGATCGTAGATCTTTGTAGGATCTTCATTAATTTTTTGTAAAGTCTGTCGGGAGTGAATTTGGTGTCAGCCGCAATGTCAACACTTTCTTCCTCTACATATACAGTACGATATTCCTGCCTCGGGCTCTGTGATCGAGGCGTTGACACTCGGAGCGAGGTCGAGTGGATCGTGGGTCGACAGGCCCAAAAGACAGGTGTGCCTCTTTCCTCAAATCAGTGGGCCGTGCGCAACCCGTATCCAACAATATTCCCCCCAGACGTGTCGACGTAAGGCGCGTGGCGCGTGGAGTGGGATGTCTCATCGAGCTTGCTGATTTGACGGAACGATTCCTCTGGTTGATGACGTGGCGGGAACTCGTTGGCTAGAATCGAGGTACGGGTTGACATCGAAGCGTCGCAAGAAAATAATTATTACCCTAGGTCTCCCTTGCCTTTGTATACACGGTTTTGGCATTCAGAAGATATCGAACTAAAGGTGCGTTTCTCGATCTAACTTTCTTTTCTCCTTTCTCCCCTTGTTTTTGTGTCGCTTTATGGGTTGGGTCGATGACGATGTTAGATAAGTTGAGAAAAAAAGATCTAGAGAGAGCGCGCTTGTCTGTTGATGACGCGGGGTCATCGACTGATGAGTCGGCCAATGGGTCGGCCGAGGGATCGAGCGATGAATCGGCCGTGGGGTTGGGCGACGGCTCGTCATCGTTAGAATACGTCGATATTGTGGGCGACGATCGTGTGGATGTCGATGGCGACATTCCATTAGATTTTGAGGAGGGCGATCAATCGCATGTCGATTGGAGCGATCCGATAAATGCTCAAGTCGGTAAACGACTTGAGATCGTGGTTCCCGAGCTAGTCGATGAGTCGGACGGCGACCTGGAGGTACCCGAGGTCGATGCTCGGGAGGTGTCAATGTCGGAGGATCCCGAGGTGACGGTCTCCAACATCTAGCAACCGGAGGATTCCGACGAGGAGGTGGTCACCCGTGGGCGTGTTTCCCTGCTTCCCAAGCCGAGAAAAGGTCGTCGGGGAGCGGAGGATAAACGGTGGATTCCGTGCAAACGGATTTTCGGGATCATGGCGTTTCGCAGGAGATCACCTACATGATTCTGTCGACGGAGGATCGTCCTTGGACCTGTCCTTCGGGCTTCGTTTGCATGTATGAGTCGTAATTCCTCTAGTGTTGACTCCAGTTTTCTCTTTCGAGGTTGCTGATCGAGTACTGTAATGCGAGAGGTATAGCGATCTCGCAGTTGACAGCGAACTCGGTCTGCAATTTTATGGATGTCCTGACTTTGGGCACCGATGCTGGTGTTTACATCGATCTTCGCTTCTTTGAGGAGGTGACGTCGATCTCTAGAAACACGAAGTCGGCCAAGACGGCTGTTGTAACTATGCGGTGGGAAATATATATTTTCACCAGGACGTTGGCTCGCATAAGTAATTGGCAGGGGAAGTATTTTTATGTTCAGTTGGATGAGCATACTCTTCCCGGCCTCGATTTGCAGTGTCGGACCGATTGGGGAATAGTTATGGTAGGCTGTTGAGGACTTGCTCGATCTATGATCGTTTCTGTAGATTTTTTAACTTCTTTGTGGTTTTATTTTGCAGTTCCGCGTAGTAGCTCAAGGCACCTGCGAGTTTAAACTCTGATCTGAGGAAACTTAAAGCTCTTCCAGCTCGATATTGGAAGGAGATCGACTTTACTCGGATCACGGAAGCAGATTTAACTCGTAAGTCGCGCCCGTGGGTCGCCTTTTCTTGTGACTGAAGGTCGTTTTATAGGAAGATCGATTATGGCCCCGTTGAAGTAAATGCCACGTTTGGCGTTGAGGCTGGAAGGAGGTAGTAGTTTGACTCCGCTGGATGCTCAACCGAATTTTGTTCGGGGTTCGCCGTTGTGAATTTTGTTGCCGATCAAATGTTTTTTACGAACGCGAAGGCCGCGCATGATAAGGCGATCAAGGAGTCGTCGAAAGCGTCCAATCCTACGACCACTCGTGCGGAAAAGGTCGTAGAGAAGAAAAGCACGGGTGCGGGAAATAAGGAATCCTCGGAGAAAAGCAGGAGGGAAAAACATGGGGATGGCGATCGTCCTCCCGCGAAGAAACCTTGGGTTGAGCCTCCGCCGAGCTCTAGGTCGTCGGTGAGGTCCGATTTGAGCGCTCGATCCGATCTGGGTCGTCAAGTGGAGCCCGTGGGTTCCATGGCGAAGAAGCCTTTCGCCTTCAACTTCTCGTACGACGGCAGCAAGCCGATAACCGAGTCGGAGCATCCGTTCTGTGACCTAGAGGATCTGTCGGTTCTTTCATAGTACCGACGGATGGCGGAAGTTTTTTTTACGGTAAGTGATAGGTCGACAAACTAGTATCAGGTTATTGGTTGGTAGGGTGTTTATGAGTTGTTTTGGTCATGCAGTCGATGATGGAGGCGAACCAGCTGACGTTAATGTCGAACGTCAAGCTGCAGAAGGCCAGGGCCGATGCGCACAAGTTGATGAAGGTAGCCTAAGTGCAAGAGGTGAAGTTGGAGGCGGCCAAGCCTTCTCAAAGTGCGTTGGAGAGGAAGGTCGAGGAGCAGGACGAGAAGCTTGTAAGGACAGAGACTGCTCTCGTCGAACAAGGGAAGCGGGTGGAGGAGTTAGAGGTCGAGCTTGCGAAGGCACGTTCGGAGAAGGATGGGCTCCTATAGAAGGTCGAGGAGCTCGAGCAAAAACAGCTCGACACCGAGATGTTGCTCGGCCATGCTCATGAGGAGCAAGAGAAAGCGAAGTAAACGACCGAGTGGGAGGTGTATAAGGCAAAAGTCGGGATGGTTGACGTGTTTGTTGATGATCTTGGCTATGTCGAGGCGCACCTGAAGGAGCGTGACCTTGTCGACGAGAAGTCGCTACTACTAAGTCAGACTACCGGAACCCGCGATACGCTCAAATATCTAATGGGTCGGGATGGGCAGCCGGTGAAGGAGTCAAAGATCGAGGAGCTTAGAGTGCAAGAAGCGGCCTTGGAAGTGGAGATTGGGGATCTGCCCCTTCGGGAAATTGATGAGGGGTACTTCGTGCGGGTCCTGGAGGAGCTATAGCCGCTAACCCCAACGCGAGGACCTCATGGGTCGAACCAGTCGAGCATCACACCTGCTAGGGTGTGAGCTGATGCAAGAGGGTGAAGGCGAGCTCGGTGTCTAGCGTTGGCTGCTGTCGTTCTCCAGTTGTTTTATAGTTTTTTGTTGTTTCCTTCTACTCCCTCTTTTTTTTTTTTTTTTTTNTTTTTTTTTTTTTGAACAAGATTCAGGTCGGCCGGATGTTGACTATTTCATTGTCCGGTGTCGATTTTGTTGTATTTAATTTCCTTATGTTAGTGAATTTGGTTTCTTTGACGTTATTGCTCGAACCGCAATTGTTTCAGAAGTAGGTCCGATGTGTTGTGATGGTTATATTATTGCAATGAATATGTAGGGAGGTATGCTCGACTTTTGTTAAGAGCATTGTACTTGATTTGTAGGGAGGGAGACTCGACCTAGATGTTTGTGTATTGCGCTCGATTTGTAGTGGGATAGACTCGACCTAAATGTTTGAGCATTGCACTCGATTTGTAGGGCGATAGACTCGACCTAAATGTTTGAGCATTGCACTCGATTTGTAGGGAGATAGACTCGACTTGAATGTTTGAGTATTGCACTCGATTTGTAGGGAGATAGACTCGACCTAAATGTTTTTGAGTATTGCACTCGATTTGTAGGGAGATAGACTCGACCTGAATGTTTGAGTCGTTGTGCTCGATTTGTAGGGAGATAGACTCGACCTTAATGTTTGAGTATTGCACTTGATTTGTATGGAGATAAACTCGACCTGAATGTTTGAGTATTCCACTCGATTTGTAGGGAGATAGTCTCGACCTAAATATCAGAGTATTGCACTCGATTTGTAGGGAGATAGACTCGACCTGAATGTTGGAGTCGTTATGCTCGATTTGTAGGGATATAGACTCGACCTAAATGTTTAAGTATTGCACTCGATTTGTATGGAGATAGACTCGACCTGAATATTTGAGTATTGCACTCAATTTGTAGGGAGATAGACTCGACCTAAATGTTTGAGTATTGCACTCGATTTGTAGGGAGATAGACTCGACCTGAATGTTTGAGTCTTTATGATTTGCCAAAATTTTGTTTTATTTATTGGTAAAGTTGTGCCCTGAGGCTGCCTACGTACTTGTGTTACCGGGATCATGCTAATCATAGTTCGGAATACATGTGTAAAAAGAAAAGTTTTCGCTGTTGATTGAGAGGCCTGAGTCGTTGTAGTAGTGAAGCTGCTCAGAAGTAGTATCACTGTAGGTTCATCGAGTTCCAGGGATGATTGATAGCTTCGCCTTGTAGTGTCATGGGGTCGTACATTCCGGGTTTGACGACCTTCGGGATCTGGTATGGTTCTTCCCAGTTGATTCTGAGCTTGCCGGCGTTTTCTTCTTCGGTGTTAAGGAATACCTTTTGGAGGACGAGGTCACCTTCATCGAAGAATCGTTCTTTCACGCGTTTGTTGTAGTACTTTGCGGCTAGTTGTTGGTAATTCTAGATGCGCAGTAGGGTGGCATCGCGATGTTCTTCCGCGAGGTCGAGGTTGTCGAGGAGCATCTGGTCGTTGAGGTCGGGTTGCCTTACTAGCATTGTGTGTCGTATCCCAGGGATACCTACTTCGGAGGGCGACATTGCTTCGACTCCATGGGAGAGGGAGTACGGGATTTGTCATGTGGCTCTGCGTGGTGTGGTGCAATAGAACCAGAGTACGCCATCCAACTCATCTACCCAGAGGCCCTTCTTGTCGTCGAGCCATTTCTTGAGTCCGTCGATGATGGTTTTGTTCGTGGCCTCGGCTTGACCATTGCCTTAAGGGTATCGTGGGGTCGAGGGTTCAAACGTAGGTTCCAGTTTGCGTAGAAGCCTGTGAAGATGTTGGACGTGAACTGTGTGCCGTTGTCCGTGACGATCTCGTGAGGGAGTCCGTGTCGACATATGATGTTCTTTCACACAAATTTCTGGACATCCTCGGCGTGTATTTTGGCGTACACTTGCGCTCCAACCCAGTTGGTGATGTAGTCGGTGAGAACCAATAAAACCTCGTTTTCCTAGATCGATGCAAGGGGCCGACTATGTCCATGGCCCATCGCATGAAGGGATAAGTGGCGGTCGATGTTTGGAGGAACTCGGTTGGGGCGTGGATGATCGGTCCGTGAAGTTGGCACTGTCTACATTCTGTTGTGAATTTCTCGCAGTCGGCGAGCATCATTGATCAGAAGAAGCCTTGGTGACGGATTTTGAGGTCAAGTGTGCGACCTCCCAAGTGATTGCCTCCTGCACCGGCGTGGACTTCCTTCATGACCTCGTCCGCCTGCCGACAATCGAAACAAGTAAGATTCGTCCTGTTGGCGCTCCAGCTGTACAGGGTTGCGTCGTACAGAGTATAGCGAGCACACTTCATGCGCAGTCGTCGAACAACTCTGTAAGCGATGTAGTCACGGATCTCGGTCTGCCAGTTGACCGGATCGTTCTCTCCCTCTACGTGGAATGGCTCATGAAGTTCTGGGGCGTCTTCGAGGCCGTCGTCTGGGCCATCGATGACGCATATCGTGGTGAAAGGGCCGATGCTACGTTGGTCGATACTTTTGACCGGGATGATCCGCTGTTGGGTCGGGTCGGAGGTGGAGGCAAGGACGTCAACGGAGGTGTTGTCGCCCCTTGGGATCTTGGTTAGTGTGAAGGAGTCGAACTCCGGCGACAGCTTGCGGACGAGGCCTACGTAGGCATCCATTCGATTATCCTTGGTTTCGTACTCTCCACTGAACTAATTCGCGACCAGCTGTGAATTGTATAAAGCGTTTAGCCATCGAACTTTAGGCATTGGTGATAGCCTTGTACTCGGCCTCGTTGTTTGAGGCGTTGAAGGCTAGGCGGAAAGATTGCTCGAGAATCTCGTCTGTAGGAGAGGCTAGGCGGATACCAACTCCCGACCCATGATGTGAGGATGAGCCATAGACGTGGAGCGACCACGCCTAGCTGGACTCCTCGGTGGTCTACTCAAGGGGTAGCTTGACGATGAAGTCTGCGAGTACATGGGATTTGGCGCTAGTTCGACTTCGGTAATCGATGTCGTACTCGCTTAGTTCGACCGCCCACTTTGTCATTCGTCCGGATTGTGTCGGACTGTGTAATATACTTCTCAATGGATAATTGTTGCGGACAACTATTATGTGTGATTGGAAGTATGGTTGTAATTTTCGAGCCGAGACCACGATGGCGAGGGCGGATTTCTCAAGGGCGTTGTATCGAGTTTTGGCTCCGTCGAGCGACTTGCTGGTGTAGAAGATGGGCTTCTGATCGTTGCGGTCTTCACGTACGAGCACGCCGCTGACAGCCGAGGCGCTGATGACGATGTAGAGGTACAACGTTTCCCCTCTTCTGGTTTGTTTAGGACCGGAGGCGAGGAGAGGTATTCCTTGAGTTCATGGAAGGCGGTGTCGCATTCTGAGGTCCACTCGAAGCAGTTGCTGTTTCGCAGCATTTGGTAGAAGGGGAGGCACTTATTGGTCAATCGCGAAATGAAGCGATTTAACGCCATGATACTACCCGTGAGTCGATGTACCTCTTTGACGTTACGAGGGGATGGCAAGTTGAGGACGGCCATAATTTTTTGCCGTTGGCCTTGATTCCTCCATGGGTCACGACGTGCCCCAAGAATGCGCTTGAAGTAATGCCGAAGGAGCACTTGGTCGGGTTGTGTTTCATCCCTTACTCGTTAAGCAAGTGCGAAGATGTTTGATCTGGTCTCCGGCTTTGGTCAGCGAACATCTTGTTGACCAATCGTTGGTAGGTCGTTCCTGCGTTTTTCAGGCCGAATGACATGACTTTGTAGCAGTAGGTGCCGAGGTCGGTGATGAAGACTGTCTTTTCCCTGTCGTAGTGGTGAATGAGGATCTGGTTGTACCCGGAGAAGGCATCCATGAAGGATAGTAGCTCGTGGCTGGAGGTGGCTTCAACGACTGTGTCGATGTTGGAGAGAGGGAAGCTGTCTTTTGGACATGCCTTGTTGAGGTCGGTGAAGTCGACACAGACCCCCCCATCTGTCGTTCTTCTTTCTCATGACTACTGGGTCTGCCAGCCATTCGGGGTACTTGACCTCGCTTATCGACCCTTCGTCGGTGAGGCGTCGCACCTCTGCATTAACGGCTTTGGCTCGCTCGGAGCCCAACGTTCGCCGTTTCTTCCCGATAGGTTTGTACTTGGGGTCGACGTTTAGTTCATGGCACGTAACACTAGGGTCGATCCCGGGCATGTTGTTGGTGGACCATGCGAACGTCGAGGCGTTCTCTTTGAGGATGTCGATGAGTTCCCGTCGAATGTTGGGTTCGAGGTCTGCCCCAATGCAGACGCATCGATCGAGTTCTTTCTCGTCGATGTTTTCTTGAACAACGATGTCGTGGGTGTGCTCGAGCGGTGGGATGATATTTTATTGTTTGAGTTCGACCATGTTGCATATCCCGAAGGATTTTCGGACTTTGTGCTCAATCACGAAGCATGTTCGTGAGACTCGCTGGTCGCCGCGAAGCGTGAAGGTACCATCGAGGGTTTGGAACTTTAGGCATTGGTGATAGCTCGATGAAATGGCCTTCATATCGTGTAGCCACGGGGTCCCAAGGCTAACGTTGTATATTGCCGATTTGTCGAGGATGACGAACTTGACGATTTTGGTGTTGCATCCGGCCCGAACTGGTAACTTGCTCGTTCCGGTAGTGAGGGTAGAGGCATCGTTGAACCCAGATAGAGGCTTGTGATGGGGCTTGACTAGGGACGGGAGGATGCCCATGCGATCTAGGGTCTCTTGGAAGATCAGATCGACCGAACTTTCAGTGTCGATCAGAATACGAGTGACATCGCTGTCACTTATATTCAACTCGACGAGCAGGGGATCGTTGTGGGGGAGGTCGATGCCTATTGTATCGTCCTCCATGAAAGTAATGAAGTGCATGGGCTGTGCGTGGTCGGTGACTGTGTGGGGTGTACGGGTGTTGCTGTAAGAAATAGGCCCGACGCTCGTAGCTCTTGATCGAGCGTACGGAATCACTACAGATGTGAAGGCTTCTGAGGGGGTGACCGTTCCCTCATGATCATGTTATTTCGACGGTGAGGGGGTGACCGTTCCCTCTGTCGATCTTGGTTATGTTGGAGCTCGGTCATAGGCAGCGGCGGTGGGGGTAGATGTGCCATGGGGGCATTTCCTTGGTCGGCCCGTTGGTCGTTGCAACCGGGTTGCGGTTGGTTGGAACCGCCAGGTCGGTGTCGGTGCGGGGGGCTCGTTCCGGGATCCCGATATCTCCGCTCTGAACCTTAGCCATCAGCAGGCCGTGGAGCTCTCGGCATTGGGATGTGGGGTAACCGTGGAATTGGTGGTAGTCGCAGTACGGCTTTGACGGGTCGCCTTGTTTGGCATTGGTGTCTTGCTGACGATCGTCCTGTCGACGGTCATCTTTGCGGCGATCGTCTTGTCGACGGTCATTGTGTCGTCGGTAGACATTCCACTGACGGTAGTGAGGGTGGAATGCGTTCATCCCCCTGTTCTTTTCGTTGGCATGTGTCGAGGCTTGGGTAGGGGGTAGATGATCGCAATGTTCGTTTTAGATTTTGTTTGGCGGGGTTGGGGCTCTCATGGTGATAGAGTATTTGATAGCGAGGGCCGCTTCCTATTCCTCGGTCTCGGCGTATGCGTTTTCCTTGTGGAGGGCGTCCTCCAAGGTGAGTGGCTTGTTGATTTTGATGTTCTTTCAGAAGGTAGACTTGTACCAGACACCTTATCGTAAAGCGGCGATGGTGGTGGCATCTGTCACCGTGATCCTGGACACGACCTCTTTGAACTGGTCGATGTACGATCGAAGGCTGTCATTAAGTCCTTGGGAGAGGGTCCAAAGGTCGGAGTCGGAAGCATCCTGCTTGATGAACATGCAGTAGTGCTTAAGTAAAATGGTATTGAGGTCATGGTAGATGTGGATTGAGTGCGTGGTGGGCTTGGAGAACCATGTAAGGGCGGCGCCGCTTAGCGTCTCCATGAAAAGCTGGCAATAGCCCGCATCGCATTGCTCCGGCACGAAGGTGGTATGATTCATCGCGATGCTGAAAGCGGTGAGGTGGTGGCTCGGGTCCGTGTTACTGTAGTAACTCGGGACTTTGAGCTTGCCACATTATCGGACTTCAACTTCCGAGATTTTGGGCGCGAAAGGTGTGTTCTGCGATTCGCGGAAGATACGATCGATCTCTGGGGCCAAGCTGGTTGCTTGGTGAACGCGGGATGACATGTCGAGGACGCGTTGTTTGAGGGCGTTGAGCTCGTCGCGATGTCCCGCCTCTGGAGGCGGTGGTGCTCAAGGGTGTCTGCGTTCAGCGGTATCACGAACATTGAGATTGCGGTTGTTCTCGGTTTGTCCAGGGGACCCACCGAATAGGTTTCTTCTTAGGGCTTCGATGTCGGTGGTTCGAGAGAGCTCGCGGTCGGCGTGTTAAGTCCGTCTATTCGTTTTTAACAGATCGTCTGGGCGCTAGTAAGTTCGCTGAAACGAGCGGCGTTGTCGCGCCGACGACCTCGATCTTCTTGAGAATGGCCTGTAGGAAGGTCATGACTTCTGGAGATGCCGCGTGGGAAGGATGTGATCAATCGTTCGACGCTGGCCCTGTTGACGGACTCAGTTGAGGTCCATTGGACGGAGTGATGATCGACGGTGGCGGCGGAGTGCCTAAAATGAGAGGAGTCTCCAGAGGGTTATTAGGTGCGAGCTGCTGCTGCTGGAGGCTGCGAGGGCTTGATGACGGGGCCTTCGATTGTCGGGGGTGGGATCTGCTTGTTCGTCGATTGTTCAATGGTGAGGTTGTTCTGAGCTGCTTTGCTGGTTCTGTCTGACATGATCGACCTGTTTTTTTTTCGTGTAGGAAATTCTCTTGTAAAATAGCCCCCCCTCCTTCTAGAGCCAATTGCTGTAACTGAGTACGTCACAAGGGAATAAAGTGAATAAATTGGTTCGGGAATTTCCTGTGAGTTAAGTGAAGGTCGATCAAGGGATCTTTTGTATTAATGTTTAGGTCCATTAGTGTGAAGGTCGATTGGTTACAAGTAGTATTTAAGAAAGCAAGAGTTCGATACAGTATAAAGTCGATCTAGCTCTCTCAGTTCTCTCCTCCTTTTCCTGATCTGGTGCAGCTTCTATTTATAGTTCACGAGGAACGAACTATCCATCGTAAACCTTTGTAGGATCTTCATTAATGTTTTGTAGAGTCTATCGGGAGTGCATTTGGTGTCAGACGCAATATCAACACTTTCTTCCTCTACAGCTACAGTACGATGTTCCTGTCTCGGGCTCTGTGATCGAGGCGTTGACACTGGGAGCGAGGTCGAGTGGGCCGTGGGTCGACAGGCCCAGAAGACAGGTGGGCCTCTTTCCTCAAATCAGTGGGCCGTGCGCAGCCCGTATCCAACAGTGACTGTGACGCTTTTCAGGACTCATGGAAGCCTATAAATGTGCTTCTAGTAGCGCGGACTAACCAACCGCAAACATTTTATGTTGCGGACATGTGAACTTTTTTAAATGCATCCACTGTAGATATTGTATGTTCTAAGGATGTCATATATGTAAGAATCTGTGACCATTCTCGTTTCCTCCAGTATCCGGTGAATTACGTGTCGTCTTATTTTACAAAAATGACACGTTCTTCCTTTTCTTCTACATTTTTGTTTTAAAAAAAAACTGCATTATTTGCATACCAAAATAAAATAAAATCAGAGAATCATAATAAAACATTCACAAACAATGCTGTTCCATTTAGTCACTCAAGATTTCTCTTTTATTCTCGATATTACGTTTGTTAAATGTTAACCAAGAATGATTTATTTTTTCTCACACTAATCTTTTATCGACATAAACTGAGAATACAAAGCCGATGAAAGCTGCAAAACAGAGCATATTTCCGGAGACTGTTGCCAACCAAACACAAAGTTAGTCGGAGCCAAAATTACAATGGATAGAAATTTAAAAAATTACAAATAACCAGAGTTTTACCAAACAACTAAAACCTTTATGTAGATCTAAACTCATCAACAACGACAATTAATCTAATGAATCTGAATATTCTTAACCTCAAACTTTATCTAATAAATAATTGTTCGAAAAGGTTTTATCGGACTCCAACCGTCCTCTAAATTTCACTCTAAACTCTATTTTGGAGTAAAATTTCTTCCAAATTCTACTCTATTTTCAACTCCAAAATAGGTATTTCTACTTTTTCCTCCAAAAAGTTTCTCTATTTTAGAGATAAACTTTGTAACATTGGCGGAGGCAGTATGTGGTTGCTTGGGTCAAATGACATTGTGTTTGCACATGTGAACAACTAGTGAAATTTGGTTGTTATGAAAACAGTGCAATTGACCCTGCCACTGCTACTAGTCATTACATGGCACAGTAGTTGAGGTTTTAGATTTTTACATGTAGATAAAAATGAAAACAAAGTAAGAAATAAATTTGATTAGAAAGCCATCGATCACTCAACTCATTGCATTTGTCGTGTGGCATGTATTGTGGTGCAAGCATCCAAAAGTCTTGAAATTATTGTCATAACTAACATGACATAACGCTCTTCAATTATGTGCATATCCGAATGATTAATTCTGGCGTATATATGTGCATTAGAATATACATACAAATGTGTGTAAATCAAGACACTCTCAGAGTCCCACGTACTCTACACACCATATATACTTTGATAGAAAATGTTCAGAAGTAGACCTCTCTATCATACACATTTTTATTCAACTAACATCTCTCCAATTACTTGTTTGTTTTTACTTAAAAAAAAAAAAAAAAGTTGCTTATTTAGACACCAAGTGTTGGAGCATGTGATTATAGACTCACAAAGAATTCGTAATGGTCTAAATATACACCAATTTATATAAATCATCACATGACATCACAATCTATAGTATTTCGGTCTAAATCAAATCGTTAACTGATATTGGTTGGGCCAGACCCAATATTGATGGGCTAAAGCCAAAATTAAATAATTAAACCAAAGTTCTAGACCTAAAATTGAACCGAAAATTGAACAAAAACATTGAACCAAAAATTGAACATGAACCAATTTTGTCTTCCCCAATAAAGCATAAACCAATCATTAGCTCATTACAAAGGGAACAATAAATCTTCTAAGGACAGTCTCGCTCAATGTCTTCTTCATCCTCTGAAAGTCTGAATCCTCTGAACTCTCCTCGGNGCTTCCACCACATCCTTCCAATCGTTACAGTTGAATCTAACTCATCCCGCATAGTTTCAAAGATGTTACTTGGTCTGACATGGCATCAAAATCCATCACAATAATGCCACTTCAGCAAATCTCACGGAAAAACTAACATCCGTTAACAGTTTGATGACTTAGACCAAAATACTATAGATTGTGATGTCGTGTGATGTTTAATATAAGTTGGTGTATATTTAGACCATTACGAATTCTTTATGAGTCTATAGTCACATGGTCCAACACTTGGTGTCTAAATAGGCAGTTTTTCCAAAATGAAATTAAGTAAGAACAAGGTTTCTGTTCACCCAAAACTCACTTCATAGTGTGTGAAAACTACTTTTTGATTCATCGACCAATCCACTATGAACCAATAAGATTATATATAATCTTTTATCCGAGATTACACTCACAACTACTCGGTCATCACAATAACCTGAGACCTCAAAAACATTAAAAAAACAAAACAGAGAGGAGGGGAAACCATATAAGAATGTATTTCCTCTCTCTGTTAACTCAAAATCATTGAAGATAATGAGAAAAACGAGTCTAGCCTCCTAACTTGTAAAATAGAACCTCTCTTGCTAATAGAGACTTTCACTTACCCTTTATCCATGAAACCTTCTTTTCCGGTTAGAGTGTCTATGACACAACCATATCTGATTATTCTTCTCATATTTTCTAACTCTCTACCGGTCTCAAAACACCCACCCTAGTTAAATTTTATATCTGACACAATTTATTTGCAGAAAAAATGAACTATGAGGCGATTTTGGGATTAATTTTCTTTTATTATTATACCCAATTTGTTTGTAATGATAAACTAATGTTGAATTTTTTTTAACGATAATGTGACCCTCTATGATTGGTTAGTTTTCTAATCTCCTATGGTATAGCTAAAAAGTGGAAATAACTCTTTTACTATATAAGGGATGATTAGTAATACTTGCAAAATGAATAAAATTTAATTATGAGTCCCTGGACTCTTTTCATAAACAATCAACAAGAGAAACCAATAAACCAGAAGTTTAGTTTTGATTATTCATATTTTTGCAACATTTACCTTTGGGAGAATTTTAAAGAAAAAAAAACTAGAATAACACATATTTTAGTGAAAACTACTATTTTGTCAAGTGAAAGTTTAGGTCAAATGATATTTATAAATGGTCATTTATAAATGGCCACCTTGCCCTTCTATCCTTTGATAAAAAAAAATAATTACGAAAAATGCCCTTATTGAATTTTACGAAAAAACAATATTACGAAAATACCATTAATGATACTGTGACGGCATATTTTTTTAAGTCGTGACAGATTTATTAAGCCAGTGACAGATTTGTTTTTGTCTGTAATTCTAGTCATGAAAAGTTTTGAATGTGGCAGATTTATAACAAAAACTCTGCAACATGCGGTGGCAGAATTAAATTATCATGACAGTTTTTTGTTTTTACGACATATTTAATTTTTAATTTTAAATTTTTGGTTATGCGATGACAGATTTGTTTATCCCGTGACAAGTTTATTTATGTACAACAGATTTAATTTACGTGTGATAGATTTTTGCTCTAGTGACGACATATTTATTTTTTAACGGTTTTTTTACGGCGTTTTTATAAAACAGACTACTTTTCGCCGAAACTTTAATTACTGGAATAGCACTTACGTGATGGTAGATTTTTTTTTTACGTTGCCACAGATTTTTTTCGATCAAAAAGTGGACATCGTTTGATAGTAGATTTATCTTCTTAAATGACGGCAAACTTATTTCTTACTAGAATAACATTTTCTTTGGCAACAGATTTTTCGTGGCGGATTTTTTTAAGTATGTTGATATGCTCAAATTTACCCTAAGAGCTAACTGCAAGAATACA